>JAFELO010000332.1:0-15376 GCA_017140195.1 Eumaeus atala | reverse complement strand
ATATATATACGTCATCATTATCATTATCAACCCTTATCTGTCCACTGCCGGACCGGCTACTGGACGGAGATCGTCTTCCCACCTGATGAACGGTCGACCAACACATCCTTTTCCTAGCCGCGGCCTCCACTCCAAAACCTCACTGGCCCATCTGCCATCTGTTCTTCTTAGTGTATGACCAGCCCATTGCCTCTTCAGCGCGCTAGTTCGTCGCGTGATATCGCATTCTTTAGTTCTCTGCCTTATGACTTCGTTACGAATTTTGTCGGACAGAGAAACGCCCAACGTAGCACGCTCAACTGACCAGTCCTAAATTAAGAGGCCATGTTTCAGCTGAAGACGTTTGTATTCAAGCTCCGCGGTATAGGCGACGTGGGAATGTGAAACGCATAGTTATACTCGTATTTTCCCCAGCACTAACAAAAGTGTCTATTCTATTACGTTTTGCGCAGTTTGTGAGTTTATGAGAAGGCTGAAGTTAATCTCGGAATACCTTACCGATATAGTGGTATTACGTGAGCGAAACAAGCCGCGGATCGTATTGGGGCTAGTCATCGTTCGGAAACTTTATCCGGAAGGTGCATGTTACCCACATATGTAAGAACATTACCACATTCAGACGTCATTAATTAATAACAAGACGCGATATTTGAACATAGTGTGCATCTACCCGCCGCTCACATGTGGGTGCATGCAGGACTATGTCGTGCCTTATCGTCATCATCCCACTGCTAACTCACGTGAGCCTGTAGTGACAACTGTTAATGTTATTATCACGGGCTGACTCCACGTGTGTATGTATTGTTATTTCTTCGCCATCATCTCGTTGCTTTTGCTTCTATGCCCGTACTTTGTAGTGGTACATTGCTAATCTAAAATAACTATCGGAATGCATACTACCACGCCACACCACACCCGACAGGCGTTATAGTAACCCGGGAAGCTGCTCCGTTTCGGAGGAGGAAGCTAATTAACATCGTGACACGAGCATTTTATATATCAGGTTTATATTGAGAACTCTATGATTATGTCACTCGTCTGACTTCGAAGCGGAATCCTATAATTTATAGAGGACGTTACAAGATTTTAATTTACATTTGTACCATTATTTACGATCACGATTCGAAATATTAGCCTCATCCTCAATCTAAGCCATCTCATCATCATTAAGGTGAAGTAAAAGCTGTCAAAGGACCGGACAGCGCTCGCGCCGAGTGATGGCGGTATCATCAATAGGATCGGCGACTAATTTGTGATTGCTAATCTGCCTGCTCAACGTGGCTATTATGAGCGCCAATGGTCGACAGCAGTAGAATTCGGACCCCACTTCTCGGTAGTTCCACTAGTCCTGGCCACGGTAACAGTGAAACAAGGGGTGCTCAGAATCTCCGGGCTACGGATCACTACCATCGATTTGACCTGGTTACGTATAACGGACGAACGCTCAGACTAGATAACCACTGGGCTGTGCTAGAGGTGGCACTGGCAAAAATCCGATAGCACGTTCTGGGTCTATATGAAGTCCGAAGACAAGGTGAGGACACCATAACTCTGCCTTCGAGTCGCCTATTCCACTTCATGGAAGGCGACACTCCATCACAACGGGAACGCTCCGGGAAAGGACGGAATTACAGTCAAGCTCCTTAAAGTACAAAGCCAACTTGCGTTAAGAAAGCTGAAAATTTCAATTTTGCTCTCCAGCGGGGCGTACCTCCCAAGGCATGGCTCGGAAGTGACGTTGTTTTGTTTTTTGAGAAAGGTGACAAATCACTTATTCAAAATTACAGACTAATTTCACTTCTTGGCCATATTTAAAAGTAGTACTCAATAGTTTTGAAGAATCGATTCACCACAAAGTTTGACGAATTTCGGCCACCGGAGCAGGTTGGGTTTTGTAGAGGATTTAGCACCATGGACAACATTTTCAACATAAGGCAAGTTATACGACATGTTTCGTTTGTATAACGTACAATCAGCTGCTGTGCCTTTGTGGGCTATGAAAAAGGTTTTGACAGTGTCAAAACCTGGGCTGTCCTGGAAGTTTACAGCGATGTCAAGTCGATTGACGATACGTTGAAGCACTGAGAGCATTGTATGACGCTGCTTTTATGTCCGTTCTGATTCAGGAAGGTTAAACAAGGCCAATCCAATTGCATCGTGGAGTGCGACAGGGGTCGACATTCCCCCGAAACTGTTCACTAATGCTTTGGAGGACGTCCTTAAAACTTTAAACTGGACAGAATGCGGCATAAATACAAATGGCGAGTACCTCTCACATCTTCGTTTCACCGACGATATCGTTGTGTTGACTTTATTGGGCTTAGGAGAACTTGGACAAGACCAGGGTAATGATCAGCGAACACGTTCTCCCTAATCCGATGCTATTCTGTAAGTCGTAGAGGAATACGTCTACCTCGGGCAACTATTGCAATTAGGTAGATATAACTTCGCAGCTAGCTTCGCCAGCATATAACTGGGCAGCATTCCGGAACCTTCGCTTCGTCACATCTTCACGTCGACTATACCGCAGAGCTTCAAGACAAAAGTTGTCAACCAATGCGTTCTCCCCGTGATAAACATGACCTCTTAATTTAGGACTGATCCGCAAGTTTGCGGTAGCTTAACGGGCGGTACGTGATATGTTGTGCGTTTCTCTGTCCGACAAAATTCGTAACGAAGTCGTACGGCAGAGAACAAAAGAATCCGATATCACGCGACGAACTAGCGTGCTGAAGAGGCAATGGGCTGGTCATACACTAAGAAGAACAGATGACAGATGGGTCAGTGAGGTTTTGGAGTGGAGGCCGCGTTTAGGAAAACGAAATGTTGGTCGACCGTTTAACAGGTGGGAAGACGATCTCCGTGCAGTAGCCGGTCCAGGATGAATGCGAGTAGCAGGCGATCGGTCGTCGTGGCGTTCATTGAAAGAGGCGGATGTCCAGCAGTCCCCGCCATGGTTCAAGCCTTGACGTGGCGGTGGTGCTAGTAAACTTTTTTTTTGGTGACAAATGGGAATGTATGTACGCATGATACCTGGGGACCCGGGTAGGCCCCCCGACCTACGTTGGACTCGGCAATTAAGTAGTAATACCAACTAAGCCCCCACGGGAGCCTTCAGCCGCTATTAGTGGAGGGTCCCGGATCTGGAGGCAATAGGACCCCTCCAGCGACAGGCTGGCCTCGGCGAAAAGGCCAGCCTTCACCTCCTTGGAGACTGTCCGGCTACGCTATGACAGTCCCCACGACGCCGTGTCTTTATGAAGTGGACCGGGTTCCCATCCCGGCTCGACACGGAACACGGGGGCACTACTGAAGGCGCTGCAGATAGCACCTCCTTCGCACCCCCATTCATCGTCGGGTGGGGGAGGCCGCGTCGGCGGGGGGAGGCTGCGTCGGCAGCCTCCTCTCTCACCCGCTCGTCGGCTTCCTTCTGGGACATGATAGTCTCGCAGAAGGAAGCCATCGCCAGGTAGGACTCGTCGCTGCCGAGCATCACGACGATGATGCTCGACTTTGACAAGTCTCCTCCGACAACTGATGTCAGATCGTGACGCAGCCCTCTTATAAGAAGGGGGGGCTTAAAGGTCAGGAGGAGGAATAGGTCTCGGTACCCCTTTTATAAGAAGAGGGGATCTAATAGCAACAGGATGCGGCGCTTTTGCGCACGGGGCAAGGGGCGAGGATGGGAACCCCACCCCATTGCACTGTCCCAAAGTCGGCGGGGTTGTCCTGTATTGCTGAGCTACCCCCTCTGTGGAGGTGTAGCTGGTCCCTTAGGGGGCTGACTAGCCGTCGAGATGCCCTGATGATTGTTGTTCCGGGGCACCTCACCAAGGGCGTCATCAATGGCACTCGCGGTCTGAAAAAGGGCCGATGTCCAGCAGTGGACCGATGAGGGCTGATAATGATGAAAAATTATGATGAAGCGGAACTTGTGAAACCGAAATTTATAATTTGTTTTTCACTTACGTAACCGGGTACATAAACCGGGCCACCAATAACAACCCGTGAAAATTTCAATAATCGGTTATTGAATGGATTCAATAATCGGTTATTGAACGGTTATCGATTGGAATCAATGGACAACCGAAACTCCGTTTCACGTACAACATTCGTATCTACGTACAACATATCGAACTACTGCGCTGTTTGCAGCAATAAATCATACTGATAGTAAGCAATGAAACTGAATGAACTGCGTGCGTGCATTCTATGAGCGGAAATGTGTTTTCGTGTCAGTGGAGTCAATGTCTGTTTATTTGTTTCATTAGTTCAATGCTATGCGCATAATGCGGAACGGACGAAGGAATGCAGTAAGCACCTATATGCGGTCGGAACGTTTTGCTTTTCTTGGACATGCCTACGCTCTTAGAAAACATGTCTATGAATAAGACTAACAGTGTGATAAAGAACTTGTCTGCGTGCGTGCATTCTATAAGCGGAAATGTGTTTTCGTGTCAGTGGAGTCAATGATTTCAAATAAAATCCCACGGTCGACGTATATCTAATATATTCGACAACCGCGAATAGCGATACGATGTAGGTGTAGTCAAATTGATACTCGATAAAACTTTACCGGTGTGACATTTCGTTTAGTAAACAACGAACGAATGGAAAATTTCATGTCTGTGGTTTTATTACCTTTTTTTTGTTTTGTGAATGTATATTGTTTACATAAGAACAAACATTTGAGCTGTGTACTGTTTACATAGGAACAAGCATATCACCTGTTGGAAAGTACCGTCGCCTATATGGAAGATAATCCTTATGGATTCATAATTCCCTGGTTTTATACCCAGGGAATTATGCAGACGCGGTGCCCTTCATCAACCGACCCAATCCAAAGGGGATGGGGGAGGTTCACGAAGGGCACCGCGTCTGCCCTTGGGTCAACCTTACAGTTACAAACCCACAATATAACAGTGCTAATGATGTGTGGCGATGGCCGCATCTTACGAAAATTTAATAATATATTATTGACAACAACGTATCTTCGCGTCAAAACCTTCAGGGGTAGACAAAGCGAACCGAGTACACGTCACAATCCATACATAATCCTGCTTCCTACGCATTCAGTGCTCACTTCGTATAAAGACGCCGGTTGCGAATTATACTCATGACACATTCGGATAACACCCGATGAATCTGATCCTTATATAGGATCAGATTGATCGGGTGTTATATAGGATACCAACGTTAGTCGGGTTGTTCTGTGGTGTGGGATGACCCCATCTGTGGAAGTGGCGTAGGTCCCTTACGGGCTGACTAGCCGTTGAAGTGCCCTGACGATTTGTTGTTCCGGGGCACCTCACCAAAGGCAGCACTGATAGCACTCGCGGTGGTTTCTGTAGGTATTCGGCACTATAATGTGCCGCGAGTCTCACACACGACTGGACCCCTCCCAGGGCCAGTGAGGGTAATATTGCGTTTCCCCGCGTGAAAAAAAGGCACCTGCTTCCAAATTTACATTGCATAGGTATATCTTTTGTTAATCGTTTACCTGCGCTTCTTTCTATACTATCTGATAGTACCAACTTTTACCATATAATAACCGATTTCGTAATTGTACTGTCTCACGTCACCATATTTATATTGGATAAACGTAAAACATTTATCTAAAAGAGTAAGTTTGCGTCACTGAGTGGCGATTTGTTTATTTGCATGAATAAACCATTTTTGCTTTATGATTCACGTGCACGTATGAAATGATCGACCTTTAGAGAAGTCTGAAGGACGACTACGCTCGTAAGTATGTCTGGGTGTGTGTGAGCTTGTAAGTATATGTGGAGGTGTGGGTGTGCTTTTTAATTTTATTTCAAAAGCTAATACTACGCAATTTTTCAACTCCTAACAACAACGCAACTCGCGAGGCAATTTCAAAGCATTTCAAATCTAGTTGTCTTTTTAAAAGGAGGCAAACTTGTAATCTTATCGCCTGATGTGTAGTAGCTAATGATGCCCAGTCCTATTTTAGAGTTTGAGTCTCACGGGAGCCATTTTGTGACTACCAACGCCTACAAGCATCCACATTGAAGATATGCAAATGTATTTTCAACGTTTCCGCAAGAGTTCATCGGAAACCCACAGACCGGGCAAAATACTTATAATCGTATTTTCACGTCGATATTAAACAATCATATTACCTAAGCATTGATGTCTTAAATATACGCGAGTTACTATAAAACTACTTTTACGGATTCTATCGCGGTTTATTAAATTGTCTAACTATCCCGACGTTTCAGAAGCTTTACAGCAACCATGGTCACGGATGGACTGAAGTTAAATAATTTAATAAACCGCGATAGAATCGGCAAAAGTAGTTTTATTGTAACTACCTAAACATCATTATAATTTATGAGCAATGCAGACGAATTCACTACTATTTACTAATCGCAATAAAATTGGCTTCTTTATTAGACAGCTGGCTATTTTTAGCGCTCTAATTAATGTTTTTGTTATTCTCCTTAGCTCTTAGTAATGTTGTTAAAAATACTAGCGGATATGTAGGTGACTAAGCGAAATCATTGTTAACTATTTCGTCATATGTTCATTGTTTCAATGCACAACTTGCACAACAAAACGTCGGGAACAGAACGAGTGCTGCGCATAAAAATATGATGTAGAACAGTGTAACATTTGCGAAAAAGTCGTGAATTTGAGATGGGAGGCCGGCCTAAAGCGTGGCCAGCTATGTCTGCTTTTGCTGTGTCGCAAATGTGGTTCTATCCCCGTCTGTCGTTTTTCATTCTAATCTTTCTAGGGAGATACGACATTAGAAAGAAGGATATACTAATGCATTCTCATCCTCCTTTTCTGCTAATCAAGACGTCAATACGCCTTCTTACAACTGCCTATGGCATCCCTTCTCTATCTACATTATATCTATGTGTCATTTGTTATCGCCAACTAGATATTATTGTCATCATCATTCGACAGCATTCTCACGTGTGCGTGTACTTTATGGAGCCATAATGTAGATGACAGATGTAGACTCATAATTGTAGTCAGCCCAACGTTTTCTCGCGTATGACTAAGTCACTTATCCGAGCTGAGAAAGAACAAAAAGAAGCCTTGCGAAACCCAGCGCGAAGCTATTAATGGAAACCTATCATACAATGGTTACATAGTTGGCTTATATTTTTTTATAATCTGTCTTGTTATGATTGAATTATATTTGTTTTTATAGAATAGGGTTGCAAAAGAGCAATGGGAGCTTTTTTTACGACGCCCGTAAACATCCACATAATTACTATGCCGATGCGTTGCCCTCCTACCACCCCTCCCTCCCCGATGGGCCACCGGATACTCATAGACTTCACGAAACACGACACTGAAGATGGCACTTTACGGCGGTATTATATGAGCGAGAGGTACCTCCCCGATCGTGCCCTCTTCCTATGCAGCAAGGCACTACCTCCTTCTTAAATTTATTAATTTACTTGCAATGGTTACGTAAAAATCGCTTGAAAGCACGGAAGTTTCTCACGCCGGCCACGAGGTCACTCAGAAAATCATCGACGTACGGTTATTGACTAGGCAGCACCGCTATCACGTACATATCCAGCACAGTGGACTCTTTGCCGAAGTCGCCCTGTCAAAGGATGAGAACGATATTGAGCGGATTTTTACGTATTTTTTATAGTAAGAGAGGGCTAACAAGCAATAGAAACCTTTTTGCGACTACCGATGGAAATGAACATCCGTATAATGACTATGCCGATACGTTGCCCTCTTTTTCGCACTCGTTGAAGTTACGAAACTCAATTAGATACGTTCTTTTCCTCGCTAAAGAATGCTTGTTTAGGAATGCCTCCAGGATGGTGAAAACCTGGGGGTACGTGGCACTCGGGAGCTACCCGACAGCTCCCCCTATCCACTAAACTGCAGCCGCAAGGAACCCCGCGGGGTCTATCATCATTAGCCGCATCCGCCAACAGGAAGAGCCACGGGAACGCGATGACACACAACAGCCAACATCAAACATCAACCATCCAATTCTGTCGATTCGGTATAATGAAAAGCATAAGTACCTTCTTAGTAAGAATGTGGAAAAAGAGGGCATCTGTCTGGAGGAATATCCTTAATTAACACTTTAACAAAGCTAATAAGAGATAGAAGTTGTGGAAAAAATAACAAAAGAGAATTACCTGTTTAATGTAAGTAGGTACGTTTGATATTACAGTTAATTATACAAAAATATACAACATTACAATAAAAATACAATAAAGATACGAGGAACCATATAAAATACTTCTTAACTGTACTTTACTAAAAACGTACCTACTATAAAACATATAGCGAAGTCATTTTACGTGGTACAAAAGTTAAGGTCATACTTTAAAAAAATTAAAATTCGTAAAAATATCTATCTGTTTTGTTCAGTAACACTTTTGGTCCCATCAGGAGTCAAGCCTTGGTATGGCGTTGGCTCTACTGAACAGAATTTCACGAGGTGTTCATCAAAATCAAGCGCCTCCCAGGGAAGGTATAGTGATGTTTTAGTGTATAACTTGTTAAGCTAACAACTCGGACCCTGTTGTTCAAGGGCGAAACCGGGACCGATCGCTAGTAAAGGATATACATGAAATAAATAACAAGCCACTTATTGAAAGTGACTTAAATGTCAAGGTTAACTATTTGCAAGCTTCATTTAATGAAATATTAAGGTTTTTAAATACATGGCAATAGGAAGTTTGGTTTTGGTATAAGTTGAACTTGGTTGAGCTGGAGGTGGAACTGGGAAAAATCCGATAGCACGTTCTAGGTCTATTTGAAGTCCGTAGACAAGGTGAAGACAACATAACTCTGCCATCGGGTCGCCTATTCTACTTCAGGGAAGGCGACACTCCGTCACAAGGCGGCGTGGGATTCCTCGTGAATAACTCCCTCGTAGGCGACATCGTCGAAATCTCTAGTGTGTCGGGTAGGGTGTCGTATCTCATACTCAAGCTCACTAAGAGGTACAGCCTCAAAGTGATGCAAGTATACGCACCAACCTCGCCACATTCCGTTGGCGACGTGGAGTAAACTTATGAGGATGTGTCAAAGGCCTTACATAAGAAATGTAATGCCCACTTTAATCTTGTCATGGGGTACTTTAATGCCGAAGTGGGTGTACGGAACGGTGTCGAATCGAGTCTGGGAACACATGAAGTCGGAAGTCGAAATTGCTGGGGGCAAATGCTAATAAGTTTCCTCCAGAATGAGGGACCTTTTCTTAATGGAATCTTAATTTAAGGAGGAGCCCCATAGGAACTGGACATGGCAGAGCCCCGATACTGTGACAAGGAACGGGATTGACATTTTTACGACGAACCGGAAGCATATATTTAGGGATGTCTCCGTGACCAACAGGTTTAAAACCGGAAGTGATCACCGATTGGTTACAGGCTCGCCAAATATAGGCTTTCGACGCGAGCGTGTCCGATTAATACAGAACACTCAGACCTAAAATCCGACGAACCATGGTAAGTACCCAAAAACTCCAACTGGAATTAAAACCGGTTCGATGCCCTAGATACGTGGGTGAAGGATATCGTAGAAATAAGTATACGAGCAGGAAAGCTAAACTCTCAGATGAGACACTTGGAGTTATGACGGGACGCAGAACACACGAAGACGTTACGTCCGCCGATGTCAAGCTTCTTTCAAAGCGAACCCGAAAACTAATACGGTGAGACCTTCGCAGCTCAAGTACGCAACGGGTTACGGAAGCGATTGAGCAGAATAGAGGGTCGAAGGTTTTTGTGGAAAAACTTGAAAGAAGTCATTTAACTAAGGTTAGGATTGATTCTGGGGATGCTGTTTCTTCTGAGCCTGAGATCTTATTTGAGGTCGAAGCTTTCTATAGCAATTTTGTACACGTCGCACGCTCCTAATCCTGATGCCCTAAAGAACGAATCTGTGCAAGCCTGACACGACATTTGTCAGACCATCTTCTGAACGTCAGGTTGAGTGAGATTAGTCTGGTACTTGCGCAGCTTACAGAGTTTCTCCCTTGAGCTCTCTAAGGCTCAGGGGAAGGACGGAATTACAGTCGAGCTTCTTAGGGCAGGAGGCGAACATGTGTTACGAGAGCTAAAGAAGATTTTTAATTTTGTCCTACAGTGGGGCGTACTTCCCAAGGCATGGCTTGGAGGTGACATTATTTTGTTTTTAAAAAGCATGACAAGTCACGTCTTCAGATTTACAGAACAATTTCACGTCTTGGCCATCTCTACAAGGTGTTCCCAGCTGTCTTGACGAATCGTCTCGTCACAAAGCTTGATGAATTCCAGCCACCGGAGCAGGCTGGGTTTCGCAGAGCATTTAGCACCATGAACCACATTTTCACCATAGGGCAAGTTGTACAAAAGACGCATGAGTAAAATCAGCCACTGTGCCTTGCCTTTGTAGACTATGAAAAAGCTTTGTGTCTCTCGAAACCTGTTCTGGAAGCTTTACAGCGATTTTACGTCGATTGGGGATTCGTCGAAATACGTAATACGAGAGCACTGTATGACGCTGCTTTTATGTCCGTTGTGATTCCGGGAGGTCAAACAAGGATAATCCAATTGCATCTAGGAGTGTTATTTCCCTAAACCTGTTCACGAATGCTTCGGAGCCTCCTCCGATCCTCCCTCCTCCTCCTTCTTCTTTAAGACTTTTAACTGGGCAGAATGTGGCATAAATATTAATGACGTGTACCGCTCACGTTGTGTTGGCCGGATCGTTGGAGAGCTTGCAAGAAATGTTGCACAGCCTAAATTAATCCTCCCGACCTATTGGCCTTAGGATAAACTTGAACAAGACAAAGGTCATGTTCAACGAACACGTACTCCCTACTGCTGGTCAACGTTGTTGCTGGTATCTCCTCTTCTCGAAGTTGTACAAGAGTACGTCTACCTCGGGCAACTATTGCAACTAGGTAGACATAACCTCGAGAAGGAAGCCGATAGAAGGATTCAGTTGGGTTGAGCAGCAATGCGGAAGCTTCGTCACATTCTTTCGTCGCCTCTACCGCAGAGCTTGAAGACAAAACTCTTCAATTAATGCCTTCTCCCCGTGATGACCTACGGGGCCGAAACATGGCCTCTTAATTTAGGTCTGGTCCGCAAGTTTGCGGTAGCTCAGCGGGCTATTGACGTGCTATGTTGGGTGTTTCTCTGTCCTACAGAATTTTTAGAAAATTGGTAACGAAGTCATAGGACACAGAACTAAAGTATCCGATATCACGCGACGAATAGGCTCGCTGAAGTGGCAATGGGCTGGTCACTAAGGTTCTGGTGTGGAAGCCGCGTTTAAGAAAACGAAGTGTTGGTCGACCATTCACCAGGTGGGAAGACGATCTCCGTGCAGTAGCTGCTCCGGGATGGATGCGAGTGGCAAGAGATCGGCCGTCTCAGCGTTCATTCAAAGAGGCCTATGTCCAGCAGTGGACCGATAAGGGGTAATAATAATGATGATGAGGAAGCTTTTAAATTGTATAGGAAGGGCAATCGAGCAATCGGAGTCTTTCCACTTCCTGTGGGAGAACTTACTATGTAAAGTAGTTAAATTGTAGTTTGCCTAAATTAATGGGATAAAATTAGTATGGCTATGTGGTGTGGAATGATCATTACCACATGAAAGTGGGTGGAGTACTGATTTATTTAGGCTATGGTAAAACACGTAAGTTTTCAAGTCTAAGTATAAATGTCCCACGCCCCAGAACAACACTATCAATTTCGGGTTGAGTCATTTGACTTTAATGATCCCTAGAAAACAAAGCTTAAATTATACAGTACCCATTATCTCAGAGTAAAACTACTGTGACATACGGACGCACAGATGGACATGACGAAGCTATGAGGGTTCCGTCTTTTTGACATTTGACTGCGGAACCCCGAAAAGTGGCGTCAACTTGCGTAATGGACTTAAGTCGTAACTTTTATAAAAGAGTTCATTAACGTAATCAATTACGTAGGGCTCAGAGATCCGTTCTTCCCATTCACATTCTTTCAATGATTTTGATATTCGTCTTTCGCTCATACTCATGTACCTTTTTGTTATGAGACAGAGGGCAAACGAGCGGGTAGGTAGTGACTACCGCCGCCTATAGACATTTGCAAGACTAGGCGACTTTCAGACGCGTTGTCGGCCTTTAAGGAATAGGTATGCTCTTTTCTTGAAGACCTCTAAGTCATATCGGATGGGTAATACCGAGGGAGGCAGCTGGTTCTACTGGTGGTAAAAAGTGGCGTTGAAACCGCACTGTTGTGGATTTACGGACATCAAGGTGATGAAATACGGTAAAAGACACACAGTTAGCCGACATCTCTTCGTAGGATCAGGGAATCTAGCTGTCAGGAAATAACTTAGACATCAACGATTCGAGTCGCTCTACGATGTATACGGTGAAATGAAAAGAGCTGATATCGCGGGGCCCCTGCCCAAGGGCAGGAGCACATATGGAGTAATGCTCCCATTATTACTACATATGCGCTCAGACCCACGCCTTGTAAAGTTGCAGCCGATGATTTCGATCGAAGTAATGCCTCGCCCTATTGAGCATGCCCAGCTCTTTTCATGCTAATCTAGCTTTCGTTTCCAAATGACCGCGGGGCTGAACGTAACTTATTATATATTTGTTTTTATTATATTAATTTCTAGTCATATCATAATTATCGAGAGATTCGAGCGCCTGTCTAGTGGTAAGATGTTCAACCGCAGATATGAAGTCCCGTGTTCGAATCACGGGGCGGACCAAACAAACTAATTAGGATTTTCAATTTCTAATAACGATTCGAAGTCAGGAAGCTGGTGGTGTTACACCCCCGTGTCTCAGATGTAACGATAGGTTGTCAGTCCTGCGCCTGGTTTCTCTCCTGTCCTGTTAAACTTTCGATCGGCATAGGACAATGAGGGTGCACTAAAATATGTCTCTTCTCAATAGTGACGGCTGTAGACGAAATTCGGCTAGGACGACAGTATCATAATATATTTATCATTATCATTTTCATATAAGAACGGAACAAGAGAGAACATGGTTATAAATTTTAAGCCATATAGGCTCCTTTTCTTCTTTGAAGTTATATTTTTTGGCCTGAGACGTTTATCCGTCAACATTATGATGCATGAAGACGCAAATTATCAAGTGTTGCAGAGATAACTGGTGAAAATCAATCTTTAGACTGAATAACAATAACACTACTTTTACGGATTTTATCGCGGTTCATTATATTATTTGACTAGCTCGACGTTTCAAAAGCTTTACAGCAACCATGGTCACGGGCGTCACCGATTTAAACGAGATTGATAATAAAATAAACTTTGTAATTACTGAAATAAAAACAGTATTGACAACGTCCTATTTTAGTAATTGCATATATACATTAAATAAGCGTGAACAATCTAAATATAGTACGTGCAAAAACAAACATTTTAAAATTCGAAAATTTTTACGAACGTTCAAACGTCAAACTTCCGAAATGTTTCGCTAGTTAAATAATTAAATAAACCCCGGTAAAATCCGTAAAAGTCGATTTATTATAATGACTAACATTCGCTTAAACTTAAGACATCAATAAGCCAATATGTATAAATAGAGGATATTTATATATCTAAAACATTTTTCTTTTTTGTTATCAAGGGGTAGGTTAGGGTAGAAATCCAACACCATCAGGTGTTAAGCTGCGTATTAAAAAGAAGGTTAGCCGAGAAAATTCGATGCACATGTGGAAAGAAAGGCTGGAGGCGCCGCGTTACAGTGCCGAACCATTAACAGAATGTGTCCTGTTCTTAAGAAGTGGATCCTGTGCTTAAGTGGGAAGCAACCTGGTGGAGCGCTTTTATTCCACCTGACACAAAGTCCAGTCAAGGACACGGCTGCTTCGGGCGATACCTGTGTGAGGTGATTCAGCTGAAATCCGCACCGTCTTGCCAATTGTGTGGTATGGCTCAGAACAATACCTTGACTGAATTCCCCGTTTGGACAGAGGAAAGGTTGCAGCTGTATGCGTAGACCTCTCGCCTTTAGTATTAATTCTTTCCACGCTGGACAGTGGGGAATTCTGGAACAAGATTGTCTCCTACACAATGTGCGTCAGAGGTGAACCATTTGAGAGAGGCGGACATTCAATCCACCTCGAGACGTGCCGCCTTAGGAAGTGTCAGAGGGCGACGGCTTGGCGCAGTCATTGCCCTCCTTACTGTAGTTAGGGAATATCCCTCCCAAGGTATACCCGCAAGGGTATCCGCTGGAGGACTCGCGGTTGCCGCCAACACTTTCCCGTGCCTTCTCCAATGGTGGGTGAGTTTGACCACCGCTGCGGTTTGGTGGGCATGGGGAACAGGTTCTCGGTTCTCCAATCCCACGTACCCCTCAGGATTTCTCTGCCGTGACGGCATGCTTAAAAGCATACCCCAGCCGAGAAAAAAAAGTATTTCTAAACGGTACGGAGGTTTCAAGAAAAAAATTTCGATTATGCTAATACTTTGCGAGATATTTGCTGCAATAAAAATTGCCCCCACCCCCTCTAACTTTTAAGGTACCGAAAGCAAAATTGTACAAAATAATTTTAAAAAACCCTCTAACGAAAACTGGTTTGAATGAAAGGGTAGTTTATTCGATTTTTTTGTTTTTTGCTACAGAACCCTTCCTAGCAGAGATCAAGTCGGTCTTGGCCTTTTTTATTCTAAATTACTATCGTCGTACAACACTTTATTGATCTGTTACGTGATAAGTAGTTATCATAAGAATAAATACTGCATATTACATAACATAAAATCCACTGATCATAATGCCATGATTAGATTGTTCATCTATTACATCCGCGTGCATTCTAAGAAATAAACATGACGTCAGGTAAATGCAAGATCGAATAAAGTACTTTTTCCTACCTCTAGTAACCTACAAGACAGTTGTATGACTAACTAGCGATCCGCTCCGGATTCGTTCGTGAATAAAATGGGGCCGGATTGCTGCCTTGTCAATTATACACTAAAACCTTCCTCGGGAACTGTTATATCCATTACGAACCGCATGATAATTCGTGGAATAGATTTTGAGTAAATCGATCACATACAGACAGACAATTTTTGCTGACTTCGTTTTATAGGTATAAATAGAGCCACCAAAATTTTCTTTATCAGAGCTTATGCAGGCAAACGACCAATCGCAGCCTTTTGATATACATCCGCGTCTTTCGTTGCCTCTTTACCCACCTCTCCTCTGACGGGACACCAGAAATTTACCTGTTACCACTCACTCTGAGTGAGCACTCGTGTGAGCGAGAGGTACCCTCCTCCCCTCCCCGTGAATCCTATACCAATTAAACCATCGTTTTTTGTTCCAAGAGTAACATTGGGTTATTGTTATTGGGTAAGTGGTGAGAAACTTTCTCGACGAGTCAGAATT
>JAFELO010000331.1:598837-613770 GCA_017140195.1 Eumaeus atala | reverse complement strand
GTACAGCTGGCGATGTTCGCGGACGACACCGCACTGTACACGTGGTACCTCCCCAAATTCGGAGCCAAGATACTCCAAAAGGCCATCACCGTACTCGGTGAATGGTTCTTAAAGTGGAGAATAGAGGTAAACGCAGAAAAGAGTAAGGCCATACTCTTGTACACTACATGCATACGACCGATCATGTCGTACTGCAGTGCAGCTTTCGCGCACATAGCCCCGACCCAAATAGAACGTTTGCAGAAAATGCAGAATAGATTCCTATTTCCTGCGCATGGCCACTGGATGCCCGTAGTACATTCGTAACATCGACCTACATTGCGACTTTCAACTAACATCGATAAAAGGACACTTCAAAGAGCTGTCTCAAAAGTTCTTTGACCGTGCTCTTAATCACAAAAATAAACTAATCGTTCTAACGTCGGAATACGACCCGACGTTAATAACCTATTCCCGTTACCGTCGGCCGAAGCACGTACTGCACGACGCCGACGACGCGATAGCCATAGCAGTTGCTACGTCCGCCCTTGCACACAAGCAAAAACACACCCAGACACGCATCCGCAGCAAAATGCCAATAGGTTTAAGCAGGTTTTAGTCGGTAGTAGGTAGTAGTTATAGCTACACGACCTGACCCGACAAGCTCTTCAGGCCCCCTTGGGTCGGTTGGACAGTGCATAAATGCATTCTCTTCCTGCTAGAACCAATTCGATATACACCGCTCGTACCGGTCGAGCGTTGAAACCTTACATATAGTTACACAGCTATAAGACATATGACTGACCGAATGACAAACTCACACACCGCTTACGGAAACGAGCCCGGGTTCGAATCCGTAAGACGTGAGCTTAGATAAATGTAGAAATAAAATAACGCGATCTTTGAGAGCTCTAAAAATAAAAATAAATCACTATCACGGCTTTTAGCCGATTTGAAGCGCAAATCGACCCCACCCGTCAGAGGTCGGGGGAGGAGGCCGGCCTCCTCTGACAAGCCAAACCGAAAGACGAGCTCAACTTTTCCTAAACACGTCCCGTAACATTAAACGGCATTTTCGCTCCCCCTTTTCGGTCCCAAAAATAACCACGATAGGGTAATGTCCACTAAAATTCCGGTTTGCTTCTTCCCATCTGCGGGAAAGGAGGGGGGTCTGTCCCCCTATCGTCTACCTATAACCAGAAGACGAAAAGTGTTCCGTAATCAGTCGAACTGTTAGAGCTGGCCAAGTGCCGCCAATCAGTAGTAGGTCCCTCCGAAAAAAAAAACCCTGCTTCTGTGATACCAAGGATCAGGCAATACGCACCAATAATAAAAACTTTATCTTGACCTACCCTTTCTTGCTTGAATTGAAATTTGAATGAAATTTTAACAAAGGATTTTTTTTAATTACAAATAACATTTATTACTTTTACAGTGTGTTATTAAATATAAAACAATTAAAAATATAAAAATCTTATTCGAAGTGGTCTCCATTGGCTACAATGCAGTCCTTAAACGTTGAGGCCAGTTAACAATAGAAGCACTCACTCACGAAATACCCCTTTTATGTTTTGTTACAGCTGTAATTTGAAGTTTGTGAAAAGTTTAGCGTTAGAATCTTCTATATATAAAAGCGAAATTCCACACACTGATAAATCACGAAATGTCTGAAATTATAACACTTGTACTCCCTAATACTCAAAAACCAATAATACTTAAAAAAAATAACCTAGTAATATATGGGTTACTTTTTTTTTGTAAATTGTATTTCAAATAAAATGATTAAAACTATTTACCTAAGAATTATTAATTTCTGTAAGGATTGCTTATACCAAGGCACACCCTAATCTTGTTATCCAAAGACCTGTCGAAGTGAATTCCTTACTTCGCCACACTGAACGAGTACACCAATTACTTAAAATGAGTTTAGCTAGTGAGTAGTGTTTATTGGGTTTGTCCCACCGTCCGTTTTCTGTTTGACAGATTATACGCCTGTCTTTTCGACGCTTTTCTCGGAGACATTTGGAAGGATCAAGCTGAAGTTTATGTCAAATTTCAGATTGATCCTTCCAAGCGTTTCCGAATTTCAAAGCCCTGAAATAATACTTCTGAGTCAGTGCAAATCACAAATTTTATTATTCTTAATCAACTGCAAATACCCTACAGGTTTTATGCAAATATACTATATTATTTAAAATATAGGCACATAAACGGTTGTATCATCTGTTTGCATTGACTTAGGAGGTATACTTTCAGGGCTTCCAGTTCTGAACTTATAGTTCGGAGGAATGTATAACTGTAATTAATAAATAAATACTTGGTCGTCAAAGGGCATTGATTGCTCCCTTATTTTTTTTTTACAGAAAACTGGCCAAGAGCGAGTCTGACAGGCCTATTAAGGGTTCCGTAGCAAGATTCCAAAAAATTGCACATCCCCTAAGCTACCAAAGCGGTTTTGTTCCAACCAATTTTGTTGGAAAATTTTACAATTTTCCCCTCGCTAGTTTAAAGGTTAGAGGGGAGTTAATAATTTTATATTATTTCTCTAGCATAGTACATCATTTTGTAGCTTGTATGCCTTTCAAATTTCAAATGTGCAGTAATCTCCGAGTTAAATGTTTGTGACATTCGAACGAACAGACGGACAAGATGACACTATAACGGTTATGTGTTTTGCCGTTTGGCTGCGGAACCCTAAAAACTGATGTCGGACATAGTTCAAGACCAACAGGTCTTCATTATAATATTTTTATGTGTTAAGGTCCTAACAGTCAGGTTTCATCACCTCCGCCACCATGCTTCAAGCCTTGTCGTGGTGGCTTAGTAGCAAGGGGTGAATCTAGGTGATGACAATTGAACCGAGGGGGATCTTTGCATCCCTCTTATAAGAAGAGGGGGCTTAAAGATCTGGAGAAAGAATCGCTCTCAATACCCCTCTTATAAGAGGGGACCTAAGAGCAACAGGAGGTGGCGTCGGCGGGGGGCGAGGATGGGAACCTGGAGTACCATTACACTTTTCCAAATTAAGTGGAGTTATCCTGTTGTGCGGGGCAACGCCATCTGTGGAGGTGAAGTTGGTTCCTTAGGGGGCTGACTAGCCGTCGAGCTGCCCTGATAATTGTTGTTCCGGGGCACCTCACCAATGGCGGCACTGATGGCACTCGAGGTGGTTTTTGTGGGTATTCGGCACTGTCATATGCCGCGAGTCCCACACACCACACACCGGGCCGTTGAAGGCGCGTAAATGCGTTTCCCCGGTTCAAAAAAAAAGGTTTCATCACCTCCCCACTACGAAGAAAACGCGAGAGTCGGTTCCTCTCTCGACTCCCCCGGGTGAGGTGGCTCTTGATAAAGACAGGGCGAACAACGTGGGTGCATAACACAATTGTCGCGACTCACGGTGCTTGTCTCCAAAGTACTCAAGGTATTTATAACATGGCCCTGCTATGATGGTACCCGAGGGTATATCCACGAGTTAAAAAAGCGAGTTATATAACATATTTAATAAATATAAGGACATAAGAATGATAAATACAACGAGTAGAAGATAATATTTATTCATTGTAACACGTTGTATCGGTTGATAAATCCTTCACATTTTCAATCCAAACTGAAACAAACAATTTATATTAAACTAGTTTTACGCCGAGTAGATATCGAGAGTAAATGCATTTTTTTTTTTTCGCAGGGAATACTGGTTGGCGGCGCTTGTCCAGCCTCAACAGTTCGACTAACTAGCGAAGACTTTTGTGTGCGTAAATGCATTTTTCCTGCTAGAACCAAATCAAATATACACCGCTCGTAGCGGTCGAGCGATGAAACCTTACCTTACATATAGTGATACAGTTATAACACATATGACTAACAGAATGACAAACTCACACACCGCTTACGGAAACGGAAAATCTAAGCTCTCAACTTACGGATTCGACCCCGGGCTGGGTTCGAATCCGTAAGGTGAGTGCTTAGCTTTATAGAGACATAGTAACGCTATTTTAGAGAGCTCTAATAATAATTAATAAGTCAAATCAGCCCTCCCGTCAGTCCCATCAGGGGGGTAGGGGGGGTGAGGAGGCCAGCCTCCCCAAATAAGCCAAACATTCGATGAGCTCAATTATCCTTATCCACAACACGGCATCGTGCGCGCGCCATCCCACTAGAGTGGGGAGGGGGACCGCTTCCCCCTTATCGGTCCCAAAAATAATTACTATACTATAGTAATATACGTCCACAAAAAACCCGATACATCTCTTCCCACCTGCGTTAAAAGAGGGGGATATATCCCCCTATCGTCTCCCTAAACCTGAAGACACAATAGTTTTCGCTACTCCGAAAAACGGTTGAGACGGAAGCAACAGCGCCGCCAACAAGTAATAGGTTCATTCGAAAAAAAACCTGTCTCGTGGTTTGGTAAGCATGTTCAACCATAGTCGTGAGGACCTGGATTCGAGTCCAGGGTCAGACCAATTGGTATGTTTTAATTTCTACTAACAGTCCGGTGTTACATCACAGCGCCTGATTTCTCTCCGGTCGTGTCGGAGTGCCGCCCCATCAGGAAGTACACTTGCCCTGTGCAACTAGTCTCTACAGGATTGGCCGCCGTGACCGAAACTCGGTTAGGAAAACGTTTTATTATCTCTATGATTCCCACCTTGTCTTTATTTTCTGCGTTACATTTAAACAACAACACAGCACGTTCACAGCCCTTCTCTCCGTCGTTTACTTTCACATCATTGACTGAAAATAATAATTATTTAATAAATATTAATGAGTCGTTTCATATAATAGTGTCAGTAATATTGTGCATACTGCATTGCGAAATCGCCGGCGCGACCGAGGAGGTACCAATCACCCACATAACACTGTCTCAAAAGTGATTGCTATGCTATCGCGCTGGTTGCTAAGTGATGGTCCTGTGTAACTTATAATATGACAAAATAACGAAAATATTGGTTATGTAAATACATAGTATACTTCACCGAGTCTAAGTAACCGTATAACGGGCAACACACCCCGTGTTGCCCGTTATATGGTTACTTAGATCGGGCGGCCACTGCTTGTCCGCAAAGCTGGCGCACCCGTAGTCTTTGACCTAAAGGCGCGTGAGTTTCTATCGGTTTCATGCGGTGAAAATATTTTCTGCAAGTAATAACACTAAATTCAGAGAAGTTTTTATGTACTTATAAAATATTAAAGTTGAATTGGTTACACAATACCACTACCAACCGTGTCCTAAAAATATACAATCACTTTCAATTTGCTGAAATGCTTAAAAATCTCTATAAAGATAACGTAGATTAGTAGTACCTTTTGCACATATCAAGGCTAATTTCTTTTTGTCACCCTCTGGATTTAACTTCGCTATCAAATCCTCGCTGCCTTTGAGGTCGTACATTCCTTTGCTGTTTATCTAAAAATATAATCCTGAGCCATTAAGTGAATCTTTTTTACCGGCACCTAAAATGTTTCCGTATCTGACGCACATATTTACTATGACGATGTCCAATTACTCTTTACCCCCTAAGCTATAAAAAATACCGTGGTTTCCAAAGCTTGGATCTACAATCCAGGCTTTCCGGAGTTCTAAAAAAAAATATATTTGAGGTATGGAAAGATTTGAGGATTATAATTGTGTGAAACATTAACGTTCAGCGTAATAACGCTTTGCGGTCGACTGCGCCTACGTCTCTTGTGCATCTTTCACTTCAGAATGATGTTCTTAAGAAGTAAACTCCAGAGCGATGGACCTATCTAACACACACGGTTCTTTTTAAATAATCAGGGATGCACTAGGTGACCAGTAAAGGATTACTAAATCGCCATAATTGCAGTCGACTAAAGTTAGACTTACATTACCCAAACGTCTGTAAAAGCAACCAAGCAGGCATTTGACTTCAGGATTTTTCGGCAGAACAAGCTTCTCCAGCTGCAGTAGATCCGACGTTTGCACTTTGTGCTTAGTGGCACACGCGAGCATTTGTTTAGTAAAATATATCTTCATCTGTACGTCATCTATGGCCTGAAAATTTGTTGACGTTCAATCCTACTATTTTATAATTTTACTAAGATATAGTGTCCTCTGCTTCGTAGATAAATCAGGAGGGCATAGCGGGAGGTACCTCTCGATGACGTAATAATGTCTACTAGCCAAATGCGCAGGACATATTACAAGTTAGGGCACGATTTCAGAACAACTCCAATTTCTGTTCCCCCATTGTAACATTGTCCAGTCGGAATTCGGAGGAAATTGAAGAAACCATATTTGGATCTCGGCAGCACACGGCTGTAAGTTGTAACACCGCCAACTTCCGTAATGACTGATGTTTAAATTTAAAGATTTTTTCCGATAACCTCGTTTTCAGTAATAAATAAAATTATTTTCTTACTTATGTGCTATGTTAATTATTTACCTCATTACATTAGTTACAGTTATCTTAATGTAAGAAATACCTACGACATGTGAAACATAAGTTAAAAGTATAATGATAAAAATACTTACATTTGTAAATCCAAACCACATTAAAAAAAGTAAAATTTTGAACATTTTTACGGGAATTTCGAATGTATATAAGTACGCGCATGTGATATACGTATACGCATGTGTTATTCTGTACTAAATAGACATATTACTGGATTTGTTGAACCTTATAGCGAGAATTAAATGGACATTAATATCGCATTTGTGGATATAATAGGTTTAATAACAACATTATGGCTAATTTATTCTCCATATTTTCACATTCTCTAGATAACATCATCAATAATAGGAACAGTCGTTGGAGAAAGATTCGCCAACTTGAAGCAGAATTAGACAGAGCAGGTTTCACATGTGACTACACAACTGTCCGGTAGTTATTCGATACTTCAATTTTAATTACCATACAATATAGTTTTACATTAAATACTTCTTACCGGAATCTGTAAAATGAATACTTTATTTACTAATTATTTTCCTAGTTTTTTTTCCGGAGGGACCTATTACTGGATGGGTCAGCCTCAACAGTTCAACTGACTATCGAAGATGTTTGTGTCTTCCTGTTTAGGGAGACAGACCCCCCCTCTTTTCTCGTAGATGGGAAGAGATGTACCAGGTTGTATTTTCCTAGTAGAATAAAGAGAATTTCAATAGGATCCTCAAAAACTGGATGCGTACGTGTACGTCTGAGATTTTCGTGATCGTCAAGATGAAACATTTTACTAGAGATGGTACCAGCTCTTAATAGATCATGCTTTAAGTGTGAGATGAAGAATGAACCTGAGAAGTGAAGAGATGAGACGAGGATGATGCACATTTTCAGGTACGTACCATATATACTTAAATCAAGCAAGCAGAGTTAATTACTCAAATAGGAAAGTGTATTTTATGATCTTAAATTACGATTATTATTGTTTTATTTCTATCTACTTAGATACGTGGGTGGGTTTCTGCGTATATTTATTTATCTTTCACCATTTTTTTTACGATTTTTAGATATCCACAATCCAAGGGGATATCCAAATTTATGATAATTATAATTTTATAATTATGTTACCAGGCCAATTGGTAACTGGCCGAAACGACTAACTTATACAAAAGACAGGTAAACAAAATTTATTACATTATGTTCTAGCATCTTATCAAAACTAGAACGCCAAATTTGAATTTATTCGAACTGGAATTTGTATGAGGGGACCTAGAATTTTCTCTGCCGTAAATTTTCTCAACTATTTTAAATAATAATAATAACAATGTCTTGTGACCGTTTTAATTCTATAAATCTGTAATTTTTTTAAGGATTTAATTCTATAAGATTCTATAAGGGAAGGGACCAGGGATTAAATAGATTATAAGAGGTTTAGTTAGACTTTTAGATACATTTATTTCCATTGGTCTTTCCACATTCAAAATCCAGGATAGACTTACTATGAAGTCTTATATGGCAGTTGTCCGAGATATACTTATATACATATATATTTGTTCCTCCCAGACGGATTGTTCTTCATTCCTGATATTCAATATTTGAATAATACAGTGTTTAATAAATATAAAACAAAAGGAGTAGAACTCTGAAAAAGAACACACAATCAATAAGATTCCGTCCCATTCTCTTAGCTTCACGAGCCAACTAAAATCAGGAAAGATATAAACTCTGTTACAATTAAATAGATTTTAATATCAAACTTTACACGTGACAATTCAAACTAAAACATTATTGATACGCTCTATCAAATTAATAGCCTTACAGAACTTGTTATTACTACTATTAAAATGCACACTAAAGAGAATTAAGACAATCTAACATTGAATCATAAGATTTAATAAGATATGAAATATGGCGTTGGCAAGAAATCAAGAACTCACCTTTTCAATGAAATATTAATTCGTGCATTGTGACAATTTATAGGTGGAAGAGAAAAAAACTATTTAATTATGATTTGGCGGTGGCAGATAGCGTCAGCCATGGCAAATATATCCATCCTCGCTATTGCCAAGTGACATTTCTTAAACACAGAGCACATTAATCCTTACAGTGAAAGATGACAGATATACTTTTTTTATAAAATATTTGTTTCAAAACATAATTGTTACAGTCTTATTCACCGAATTTCGGCTAAGGTGGTGGCCATCTCAATAGAAACTAGCTATTTAAATTAACTGCGCAGAATATATTAGAGTGCACAGATAATAATATTTTTGCAGTTGCAATTCCGCTGCAATGCAGCATGTCACTACCTCTTATAAGAATAGATCCAGAGCATTACGCACGATTTAAACTGGGGTAATGTTCTTGGATTATTTCATATAAAAACAATGTAAATGATTGCTTATATTTTATTTAGATAAAATAAATTCACAGCGAAAATTATTTTTCACTTCTGAGTTGAACCGGAACCAGACGCTAGTCGATTTTGAATCCAAACTGAAACAATTTCCATGTTGTTTACAAACTGTAACTAAATAATTTGCTGACGTAAATTTTAACACGGCCATCGATTGCAGCCACTGGTGAGGTGTTTATCTATGTAGTGACACATTTATATGTAACCTAAAAATTTAAGTTTAATTTTAGTTTTTAATAAAGCCGCAATGAAATAATTCAAAACATTGGTTTATAAAATCATTAACAAAATAAAATGTCATAAGAGATAGACCCGCTGGGTTTGTTTAGCAAGGCAGGGTTAGGGTTGATGAAACAGTGGTAGATTTTTTTGCTGACGTTCAAACTTCTAATATAACTTCTATAATTCTATTATGAATAAAAACATTCTCATTTTATTTCATTGTGTTTATTTCTATGATATTATCACATAATAATTAAAAATATGTTGTGGTAAAAAATATCTGGATTACGCCAGATCCAATTAGTGCGTGAGTGAAATTTGAATGTTTTTAGCAAAGTTATTAAAATCATTTCAAATAGTTAATAAGATGACGACCATGTTTTACCATACCTTAGGGGCATTTTCTATGGTGCACTTGAAGAGTAGGGCGGCTCTTTCACAGCCACGTTCACCATCGCTTACCGATTGATCGTTCACTGTAAATGTAACGAGAGCTTGTAGTATAATGTAACGAGAGCTTGTAGTATAATGTAACGAGAGCTTGTAGTATAATGTATACAACAATAGAAGCCAAACGAATAGACAGATTATTCCGGACCTGAACTTATGCAGTGGAAGCGAAAAGAAGCACCATACAAACAGTGCTCGTCTGGAGACGAAACTAGGATTCAATTCCAATAGCCTCACGGATCATCCTTGGAAGGAATCTGTGTTCTCTAGTGAGGATTTGCGCTTTATCAAATTTAATGTTGCGCGACGGGGTCTACTTCAGCATGCATACACATGGTACATGCTGAAAATGCATGAAACGTCGGGCTAGTTAAATAATTAAATAAACTGCGATAAAATTAGTTTTATTGCAATGAGTAATATTTACGTAACCTTGAGACATCAACATTATCTCATTCTCAAAAAATGTTAAGCACATTAATGGTAAACCGAGTTATTGTGAAAAACTTAATGATTAAAGATGGCGAAAAACCTGGATATATTTTGGCCAAAGATTCTAGACGTCCATACGTAATATTTCTCAGTTCAATCGTATTTCTAGCCAAAGCCAGAAATAGTGGACTAAAATGTGATGTATGCTAAATTGGAGTCAAATTAAAATACAAAAATAAACTAAGAATACCTTTAGCGCAGACGTCAGCCATCTTCTTGGCATTTTCAACTCTTTTGTCTTCGCCTTCTCTCATTTTTTCAGCAATTTCGTAAGCGTTTGGTAAGTTATACTTGCCACTCTTATCCATCTGAAACATTATTTTTCATCCATACTGTAAAATAGCATTTATCATTACCATCACCCGGTTACCGGACTCAATGGAAGGGGCTGTTCTTTCAATACTTTATAGATTTATATATTAAAAAAAAAACACAGAGTCCGTCCAAAGGTGATCCGTGAGATATAATGAGCACATATTTCGTTAATCGGAACAACGAATTAACTATAGAAATCTTTGGGTAGTTGCTATAACTTGTGACATCTCTTTTCTCGATGCAACCGTGATGATGTCAGCTGTAAAGCTCCTGAAACCTTTGAATATTGCACATTACATAATTATTTATTTAATTTCACAGAAATGTTACAACTTACCGAGCCAAGTTCTCTATAGGTACAGGCGAGTAGACATTTCGCTTCGGGTTTCTTGGGTACGACATGTTTTTGTAATGCCAACAGGTCAGCCATTTCTACAGGATGCTTTTTAGTACACTGGAGTATGGTTTTTGAGAATATTTGCTTCGCTTCCTCATCGGTTACAGCCTGCAAAGGAATCATACATTTAAAAGTGTGTTAATTACTACCTTCCACTCGGTTTCTCGCATAAAATCTATTCCATGAGCATTCATTTTACGGGATAAGGAATAAGATCTGAAATAAGAAATACACCACATTTCTTATTTCAGATTGGAATTTATATCATCCCCGCTTTTCAGCTAGATCCGTTCAGTACTTTAGACTATTACAGATAAAGTACACTACTCTTATACAGTAACAAACATATATCGTCACCTATTAACTTTCGCATTTATAATACGAGTAAAACCTTGTTATACTAACCAGAATAGATACACCACCGAGCTTGTAGGTTAAGTATAGCTAGTAAAATGTTTTTGTATTTAAGTTTTTTTTGACAATGTAATTCACGTCATGACGTGTTTAATTGACCTGTAAGCGCAACACCCGATGTTGGAGTGAAAGGTAGGATTTGTTACGCAATCGCACTCGCAAGTTCCGCCCATGCGGAAATGTTTGGTATGTGGAAAATATGTACATAATTTTTTTTATATGTAGAAATGATATGATCTCGCGTAGAAGTGCACTTTACTAGAATATAGACGTTATATGTCAATGATTATCTATCTCATCAATCTAGTCCGTAACCCTTTATCTTTTAATGATCCATTCACTCATTTATAAGTACAAAGGTAAGACGATGTTAACTATAAAAATAGCGAAACTATTAATAAACAAAGTAATTAATTAATCATACTTACAATAGCACATCCACATAACGCCAAAATTGAGAGGATATTCCAAACTCTAAAATCATTGTAAAACTTGTTCATTTTAATGCCCAAGACTGAAAAAAAACATTACTGATTTGATATTATATGGATCAGACTTATCAGTGTTTAAAATCAATAACTATTTGTCATAATTGTACGTAATATTAAATTTTTTCGAATCTCGTTATTACTAATCACGTTCTGCATCCTGCGTATTCATGTCAGCGATGTACATCCTATCGGATATGTTAAACAAAATTGTATATTTTCAACTTAAATGTAATCTAAATAGGAATCTTAATGACTTTCGGCCATTATACCAACTTTTTGCATAATAGTGTAATTTTAAATTGTATATTACCAGTGGGGTATACGATTTCGAGTACAGAGATCTAAGAGGTATGGAATATAAGCTCGTAAGTCCAGTAGACAGACTGACAAACCCACGATTAGCCACGACTTACGAGTTGTGAATGAACAAGCTCACCTCTGTCTACCTCCTCGGAGATAATAGGCGTGAAGGTTTTTTTTTTGTCTTTTAAGCTCATTTCTCTTACAAAAGCATAATTTTTTTTCTTTCGAAAATTGCAATAACCAAGATCATGGGGTAGTAATAAGCATTGATCCTAAAGCAGAATTTAACATATCGTTCATTGGCAGAATCGTCGCTGGGGCCCCTGTCTCTAAATATAGAGAAGATCACCAAAGTAATGTCATTTTCCATCTTTACGTACTTTTGTGTGGAATCGTCCTGTCTATTAGTCAAAACCACAAAGAAAACCGTTCAGTATATTTTGAGTTTATAAGACAGACAAAAGTCGCGGCGCGGCGACTTGCTGCGATAATTCCCGATATTATATTGAATTAACATCATTTTTTCATTACACATTCTAATAGATTAATTTTTTATGGTTTTTTTTATTGATAACTGTACTATCATTTTTTTTTAAATTTTGTGTATAAGTTATGAATATTGTTATAAGATTTACTTATTATTTTTGTGATTATTTCTTGTGTTTATGTACATTATCCTTTTTTAAAATAGTTTTTTAGTGTATGTTTGTAGTTATAAGCCCTCGTAATTAAATGTTTCTGTATGTAATATGAAAATATATTTTTTGTTTATGTATGAGTTATGCTAATGCTAATTTTGTAAATCTATATACATCTAATGTGGCGCAACTGAATAAACTAGTCAACGATCGCTGATGAAGTGGTTCAATCCCTGCAGCAATATTATTTTTTCTTGAAAATCTTTTTTGAGGAGGCAAATGAGCGTATGTAGTTTCCTTAAAATGTCACTTTATTATATATATGTACAAGTATATTACTATTGTATCAATAATTTTGAACGTTGTAGTGTAATATATGAGTGGTTAGACGGGCGTCGGTCTTAAGGGCCCGTGTGACGAGCCAAAAGGCTGTATGAGAGGGTTTTACACTGCTTTAACAGCTATCAAATCCACCTCCGCAGAATAAATCTATATTAATTTTAACTTCTCTTTCGAGAAGTCGAAGGATCCTTTTGTTACTTACAGATGGATGACCGTCATATTCGTGTCTTGCGCGGATATTTTTGACTTGAATTAGTTCTCTGATGTCTTTCGGGAGACAAAAATGATTCTGGTGGGTCGTTGTGATTGATCTCTTTGGTGGATCTATCGATCGTACTACATATTGATTGTGATTGGAGAGATGGGTGGCTGCCGAAATAGCAGCTTCATCGGGCTCCGACGTATGGGGAAGGTGTTATCATGATGACCCGATTCATTATTACTTAAATATACTTTTAAGTACTGTGTATTCCACAATCTTTTTCGAGAAAACGACCGAACCAACCCGTTCAAGTCGTGCTATCAGAACGATTTGTTCTGTCTCCATAATACTTGTGAGCTTTGTGCCATTGGCTTCGTACGGAAACGTAAAGAATGGGACCCTTTGGCATGGCGACTGTTGAAGTCGCCGGCTATGATTACAGATGGATCTAAATATAAAAGCGTTTTTATATCGCTTTATATGATAGCTTTGCCGGATGGTTGGTATGCAGAAACTAGCATGATTGATCGATGACCAGACATGCATAGTTTGCATAGTGAAACTCCTAAGTTTTCTAGGTCGGGTGGCTCTAGGGGGACACAGTGTAATCCCCTGTTATAGTAAATAGCTGTGTCTCCTTTTTGGGACTGCAACCTGTCTTTCCGAATTAATTGATAATTGCGGATTTTCGGATCTCTATTACATGATTTTAAAAAAGTCTCCTGCGATAGTAGGACGTCGTCATTGTGTTTCGCTAAGAAGGCACAAATCTCGAGCATTTTATTGCGGATGCCGTTCGTATTGAACGTAACTATCCTCAGGGAACGGGGTTTAACTATGGTTGTGGTAGCCATTTAAACGGCGTTGCGGGCTTGCCTGATCATGATGACCAGTGTTAATGTCCCATAGCGAAAGATGTGACGTAGGGCGTTTAGAGCCTCTGCGTCGGAATCTAGGCGGCTCGACAGTTTGTAAATGAGCTCAGCATTTGCTCTGACGTCATTAATACGAGTGGCCGTTGTTAGGGCCGAACAAATGTCGGTGTAGCGGATTGAGGAGCCTTCAGTGCCTTTTGGGGCATAGGATGTAGTGAAGGCGTGTGTTTGGGGGCTGAGAGTCCGGGAACCGGGCATTAGTCACTGGTGACGGGGCCCGAACATACTGTTACGGTAGGGTCATGAAGGGCTTCGGTCTAGCCGGCCCCTTCTTGGCCTTGGGCGCCTTAATTTTATTTTTCACACCAACCTTGTACAACTTTATATCTCTATCTTTTGGCTTTGACGCCTTGGAGCATCCCCCATCTTGGGTAGTTTGCCGTGTGGCCTTCGTTGCGGCAAAGACAACAAGCCGGCTCTTCGTCGTTTGGGGGCGTGCGCGGATAGTCCGCTGTGTGATGTTCTCCTAGGCACTTACAGTACCTGGACCGTTGCAGTTACGCACGGAATGACCATAGCGTTGGCAGTTATGACATTGTCCGGGATAATGCGCGTTTACGCGGGGCCTCTACGGATGTACCGAGGAGACGGCACACCGGGCCGCACAGGACGTTATTTAAGATTATCTTCGTCCCTGGGTTGGACATTCAGTGAACCTCAGTCTCCGGTATGCCTTGGCGTATGTGATATCTTCAATTGTGTATTCCTGTTTAGCTCCAACAATGACGACTCCTAGTTCGCGCTCGTCTTCAAGCGCGTACGAACGGTAATTGACCACCCTGTCTTGTAATTGACCATCCTGTCTTGTAATTGACCATCCTGTCTTGTAATTGACCATCCTGTCTTGTAATTGACCATCCTGTCTTGTAATTGACCACCCTGTCTTGTAATTGACCATCCTGTCTTGTAATTGACCATCCTGTCTTGTAACTG
>JAFELO010000331.1:579450-597735 GCA_017140195.1 Eumaeus atala | reverse complement strand
TCAGCTGTATTCAAGCCGGGTAATCGTTCGCCCGCCACAAAATATACAATGGCTAACGGTAATGAAATACGGCGATTTAGACAATCCGACTGCGATACATATACCAACCACATTCAATACTAAGCTACTAACTACTACTACTATTACTAAGAGATGAACGTAGTTCGTATAATACGAATATAATATAATCATACACTAAGTTCATACATACGTTCATACATACAATATATACAATGGCCCATTGAGGGCGGGGTGAAGGAGGCAACGCAATTGCGTAACAATCATGCTATTGTCCTTGGGCGTTGGTAGTCTTCAAAAGGCTCCGATTGCTGGTTCGCCCCCTTTTACTATAAAAATACCTAATCATAATTTTAAGATATCTATTCAACGATGCCCCACGTGACATCATTCGGTGATTTCCATTTTTTTTTTTAATTTGGCATCTAATGTAAAACTTACTTAGGCGCGAATATCATAAGACACTATAGGACATTCGCAGAATCTGAAAAGGGACAAACAAATATACATACATGCATACATATTTACGCGCTTACTGACATATATACGACAGCTAAACACACAATCCTCCGTGTCCTTGCACAGTCGTGTAAAACAACACTGGTACTAAATCAAATGCAACTTAAAAACTTTCTCTGATTGATATAGTAACGGGACTTCATTTGTGTTTTTATACAATAAATACTCGTTATAACTTATAAATACAACACAATGGCCGTAGGTTCAAACATCGACAAAACTGAATACTTTTTGTTAGTATTGAATGTTTATTATTTTAGTAATTATGAATTCAGTAATTATGAGCCGCCGCACGGACGGCCGTCTGGTGGTACGTGCAGCGGGATATCGAAGCGATTCGCTACAACAAGATTTTAAGAACACTCAAGGTCATTCAGTCATACCAGCCTCTTAAAAGCTACCAAGTGATTATGATCTGGATTTAGTAGCAAATACATATAGAACCGCGTGGCTGTTACGTGTTAGTGTACGTCGCGTTTAAATAAATCAAGGGTTTTTTATAGTATAGGGGGACAAACGAGCAACCGAAGCCCTTCAACGATTAACGACGCTCATAAACATCAGCGTAATTATGCCGATGAGTTAACCTCCTTTTCATCTCCCCCAATGAGCCACCGGCTTAAACCGGTTCTTCAATGATATAATTATAATTCAGTCGCCTTCCTTCTCTCGTCTCCTAAAAAGTCACAAACTGCAATAACCACACGAAAATCGAGATTGTAGCTGTCCCATTGCGGCGATATCATGATCCTATTTGCCCGTAATACAGCAAGATACTATCCCTTAACATATTTTTTTCTCACTTAATGGGTCACCGGCTACTCACAAACGTTACGAAACGCAACAGCGAAGCTGTCACCTTAAGCCGGCCGGCCATTTGAGCGAGAGATACCTCTCCGATCGTGTCGGTCGAATTAGGCTGCAATACAGCTGCAACATCAGATACACATCGTCTCCTTCTTGAAACTCAAAGAAAAAAAAAGGAAAGTCAAAAAATGGTCGTAAATATAATGTATATAGGATGATACTTTTTAGAAACCACCATTTATATCTTTATCATGATGACAAACGGAGTAGGTTATTTAAAAAACAGTTCCATGTGATTTTATGTTTTATTTTCTCGCTGCATCATCATGATATTTCCTTAATGCCGGATATCCTACTTGTAGTCTATACTTAATGATCAACGAAACGGTCCAGTGAACGTCGAATATAATTGCGATGCTGGTGAGGTGATAAATTATGATTAATTGCTACTACTGGTGTAGTTGATTATCAGTTCTCGGTGAAAATTTTATGTGAGTAATTAAATAAGGTTTTTTTATACAATTTCTAATGTTTTTTTACGTTTATGATACTTCGATTTCTCATCATTAAGTATCAATATACGTACCTACAGATGATGGGAAATCGAAACCGATCGTAAAGTTAAAATCAAATGAATAAATAGTGCATAAAAATATTTTTGGTTCTTTAAATTTTCTTCTAACTAATTGTAAATAATAAATTTTAACTGCTCTTCTTTTCTTGTCGACATGGCGTTACAGTGAGAGATCGAACTGAAAAAACAAAATCATTTTTAATTGGGTGTTGTTTTAATTTGATAAGCTTTATGACTATGTACTTTAGGCGGTAAAAGCAAACGGAGTCTTTTGGCGACACCTGTAAAGATCCGTACAACCAGAGGGCAGATGCTGCGCTTTTACTATCCCAGCAATAGACTACCGTAAATTCTGAAACTGCATGATCCAACATAGTGCATGATACTACATCCTCCTATGCAACGGAATTGGGCCGGCATGACCGGGGCGGTACATCTCGCTCACATAATACCGCCGTAAAGTGGACATCTCCAGTGTCACGTTTCGTGTGGTTTGTGGGTAGCCGGCCTGTTGGGGGAGGGGGGAAAAGATGGCATAGTAATTATGTGTATGTTCATGGGCATCGGTAGTCGTAAAAAGGCTGCCGATTGCTGGTTGGCTCCCTATGCTATAAAAAAATACCAGTGCAACAATTACTAAATGCCGCTTTTATGTAAGCGTAGCAACACAAATACCTCGTACATGACATGACATTGTATAAATGATAATATATTTTGTCTGGCCATAAATACTGTTACAATTAAAAATTAAAAATATTTTATTTGACTATGGAATATATAGTTTCTATAGGATTGTACATTGTGCTTTCTCACTTTGGCGCCAATACATTTTACAATATTCTGTGATATTGAAATGGAGTGGGATGATAAAGAGAACGGAATCGTTGTGATGAGATTGCACAAATCTTTCTATACACTTGGTATTAGTCAAGTGTTTGTGTACCGGGCTATTAATAGGTACAATGAGACTTCCAATGTTTGTGACAGAGGAAGATCTGACCGTCTACGTGGTCTTGGTACGATAAAGGTGGCCAAAGAAGTAAGGGAAACACTTTGAAGATATCCTGTCCGAAAGCAAAAGATTTTATATATTATTATATATTGCCCTAGGGCAATGAAGATAGGACCTAAAAGTATGTCCGGTACTTTCGGAGATGACTTAGGACTTGCAGCCTTTATATTTGTCCCTTATGAGACGGACTGGTCATTTGTTAATTGATAAATTAAAGATGAATAGGGTGGTAAAATCAAAGCAACTACTGAAGCGATACTCAAAGGGAGGTCACAGAATAAAACTGTTTTCGGACGAGATTTTTTTTCCAATCGAGCAACATTTGAACATACAAAATGACCGTATTTGTGCTAAAAGTTCTAAGGTAGCTTCTACAATTAGTCGACAGAGTGCAACGTGGGCCTCATCCGACTTCAGTGNGGGGGGCGGTTAGCTATGTGTGGCTATGGAGTGACTGTGCCATATTTTTGCGAAAAAAGGTATCTAATCATCGGTACAAGTGTATCAAGATGTAAGTGTAACACAATGTCCTGGATCAAGTGTGGTCCATAGAGCTCGGCCCACACAGTCGTGGTTGGAAGCAAACGTCTCGGTCTTCATCAGAGCTGAAGACAAGGCGGTGTCTATGTCCGAACATAATTCGCTGGATTCTTATTCATGGTCAGTTTTGGAGATTACTGCTTGCTCTATACACCATGATAATTGGGAGGCAATAAAACAATACATATGATTGGCAGTAAAGAATTCCCCGATGGAAAGAGTGCGTACTTCTATTGATAGCTGGCCTCAACGTTTACTGGACTGTATTACAGCAAATGGAGATCACATCGAATAAACTCTTTATATTTTTAATTGTTTTATATTTTTGTATTAAACTAACACACTGTAAAAGTAATGTTACTTGCCATTATTTTTTTTTATTTTTTTTGTTACAATATTTGGTAAGACTAGAAGACTAGCCCTTAGAACGTAATAATAAAGGGGTCAGTGTAGCATAAGCGGGCTCTGCTTATGACTTTTTAGAGAAAGCCAATCTTTAATAGACACTGCGGAGTACAAATTTCGGCTAACATATTTAAATCTATCACTTTTTATGATATAGGGATTGAAGTGCAATACAAGCAGGTGGATAGAGACTACCACCGCCCGTAGACATCCGCAATACTAGACGTCTTGCAGCCGACCGGCAGGCGTTGCTGGCTTTGAGGTATGCTCTTTTCTTATTCTATATATTTACGGGAAGACAAACCACTATAGAAATTTGGTACAAGTTTAAATAAGAATGATTTAATAAAATGATGCAGAAAGCTAATATTTTAATAGAAAGAAGATTTTTTTATTTTAATTCATTGATTTACAAATACACCGTAAATCAATGTTTTAATTCAATAAAGCGATACACACTATATGGCACGCATATATGGAATTAGCTTGTGTTACCCGTTTTATAATGAGTGCTAAGTGTCAAACACAATCTCTTTTTTACGAAAAGCTTTTACTGAGATACATAGCCAAACGGGTTTTGTAGAGACTAGGCTGACGTACCAGTTCACGTAAAAAATAAGGAGATATATATTCAAAACAACTCCACCCATTCTAAATTTGTACTCTCCTACATATGTGTAAGCAGCCTCACAAAGAAGACTTTGTAGCTAAAGTAATAATCGGGTTTAGAATACAAATTACAATAAAACTACTTTTACGGATTTCATCGCGGTTTATTTAATTACCTAACTAACTAAAGGGGTTTCAGGAGTTCTGTAGCAACCATGGCCGCTGGTGGACTGACCATTGCGGCTTCTGAAACTTCAGGCTAGGTAATTACCTACTTATTTAATTAAATAAGTCGCGATAAATTCCTTAAAAGTAGTTTTAATGTAATTAGTAACATTCACGTAAACTTAAGACATTAATAGGACACACAAACCTCCGAAGCTTTCTCGATACTGCATTTAAATATCAGCGCCGCCCTGTCGCAGCCCTTGTCACCATCGTTGACAGGTTCATCATTGACTGAAAGTTATAATTATCATGAAAATCACAGTTCATTTATTGGATTTGTATCAGACGAAAGAACATATTTTGTTTAACGGGGAACACTGTTCTTAATGTTATAACATAAATTAATATGTTAATATTATAAGTTAAAGTAGTATTGTAAGATATAGTATCATGATGCATTGCAGAGGAATTTTACCGGCACGACCAGGGAGGTAAGTTACCACCGAAAGGAAAGATATTTCTTCTAATTATAGGAAGAGGAGGTAGTGTCATGCATTGTGCATGACATCACATCCTCCAATGCAACGGAATTAGGTGACATCTTCATTGTCGCGTTTCGTGTGGTTTCTGTGTGGCCCACTGCGGGGGGGGGGGAGGTGTGCAGCGCATCGGCATTATAATTTGTGGATGTCCATGGGCGTCGGTAGTCGTAAAAACGCTCCGATTTCTCGTTGGGATATTTTAAGGTCGATGTCGATATTAATGTAACTGATTGAATGACATGAAGAAACATATAGAGGACCTCGTTATCACGCAAACAGTTTTGGGTGAAATTTGGCTCAGATGTAGAATAACATAAAAATGTCTTCTTACTATTATACCCGGGGACATCAAGCAGCATCAGCTAGGAATGTAGAGCAGACCGTGTGCCGTACTGGACACGAGCGCCAGCAATACTCGTAGGACATACCATAACGCGTGTGGGGCTAAATGTGTCCCCCATTCCCCACTATAGTGCTTGGCAAAGTTTAGCTGCCTCGCGTAGACCCCTCGTTAGAGGGTCCCCTTTTTTTTGGTGACACTATTATTGGAGGATCCCGGATCTGCAGGCAACAGGACCCCTTCAGCGACAGGGTGGCCTCGGCGAAAAGGCCAGACTTCTCCTGCTCCGCGACGATCCGGCTACGCTATGACCAGTCCCGACGACGCCGTGTGTTGATGATGTTGTAGACCGGGTTCCCATCCCAGCCCGATACGGAACACAGGGGCACTACTGAAGGGGCTGTAGATAGCGCCTCCTTCGTACCCCCATTCGTAATCGGCGGGGGGAGGCCGCGTCGGCAGCCACCTCTCCCACCGCCCGTTAGAGAGTCCCCTCAGCCAAGATAATAATAGTTACTTCTGCTAATCTTAAATAAATATCGGAATGCATCCTTTCCATCTGCGGGAAGGGAGGTGGTATGCCCACTATCGACCACAATTTCACCTGGAGCGTCACCCGACGTGTCTTTGAGTAACCGATGAAGGTGCACTGGCTATTTCCGTCAGCATGGAGCAGTAAAATAGAGGTAAATTTGTATCTGCGCGGGCGGTGAAGAATCGAATTCCTTGCGCTACCTACTCCGTGTTAAGTTTACCGTGTTTGCAAGCGTCAGTAAACTGTTCTGCCAGCTTCAATCGTTCCGGATCGTCGGCCAAGTAGTGCCGAGCCAGATTATTCACGCCATCCACTGACAACATTCCTTTATCGTCCATCTGTAAAGTTAAAGAATATAATTTTTTTACTCGGTTGCGCCAGGAGTAGGGAGTATTTTATGAATCTGTTTGAAATTTCTGTTTTGTTATGACTCATTTTAATTGCATATTTTATATATTATTAGCGTAAATCGCAGAAAAATTTTTCTCGAGAAGGAGGGCCTCTTCTTAATAAATTCCTACTTTAAGAAGAAGCCCCATAGGAAGTGGACATGACAGAGCCCCGATACTGTGACAAGGAACGAGATGGACTTTATTATGACGGACCGAAAGCCTATATTTAGGGATGTCTCCGTGATCAACAGGTTTAAAACCGGAATTGGTCACCGATGGGTTAGAGGCTCTCTGAACATAGGCTTTCGACGCCAACGTTTCCAATTGGTACAGTCGACACTCCGACCTAACTTCCGACTAACCATGGTGGGTTCCGAAATATTCCATCATCACCTTCCACCTCTCACATCTTCGTTTCGCCGACGATATTGTTATGTTGGCCGCATCGTTAGAGAGCTTGCAAGAAATATTGCACAGCCTAAATGAATCCTGCCGACGTATTGGACTTAAGATGAACTTGGACAAGACAAAGGTCATGTTCAACGAACACGTTCTCCCTAAGCCGGTCAACGTCGATGGTACTATTCTCGAAGTCTTAGACGAATACGTCTACCTGGGGCAACTATTTCAAATTAGGTAGATATAACTTGGAGAAGGAAGCCGATAGAAGGATTCAGTTGGGTTGGGCAGCATTCTAGAAGCTTCGTCACATTCTCACGTCGCCTATGCCTCAGAGATTGAAGACGAGTCTTCAACCAATGCGTTCTCCCCGTGATGAACTACGGGGCCGAAACATGGCCTCTTAATTTCGGACTGGTCCGCAAGTTTGCGGTAACTCTAAGGGCTATTGAACATGCTATGTTGGGTGTCCGACAGAATTCGCAACGAATCACGCGACGAATAGACTCGCCGAAATGGCAATGGGCCGGTCACACACTCAGAAGAATAGATGGCAGTTGGGTCAATAAGGTTCTGGAGTGGAGGCCGCGTTTAGGTGGGAAGACGATCAGTAGCCGGTCCGAGATGGATGCGAATAGCAGGAGATCGGTCGTCTTAGCGTTCATTGATAGAGGCCAATGTCTAACAGTAGATCTATAAGGGCTGATAATGATGATGATGAGCGTAAGCCGATTCTTGTCACAGAGGACCACAACTGCGTATAAAAAATTTTTAAGGTACCATTTTATAGAACTTCAGCTGTAGATATGCAGAAAAATAAAGACGAGGAAAAGATCCTAATAATACGCAGACTTCTACTAGACCAGTGGTTTTCCTATAATCTAACTCCCGCTCCCAGCGACTACTCATTAACAGTCGCTAAGCGACTGGCCACCCTGCTAAGATTGGTTATTGCGAGAGTAGTTTGCTTGTCAGAGTAATAAGGCACGTCTACACAGAGCGATTAGCCTCGCCATAGTCGTTCTGTGTAGATCACTCGCTCTGTGAACATCTAATAAAATTAGTAGTAGTAGAGCTAAAATATATTTGTCGTATAATATATTCAATGTTAGAACTAACATTTGTTTTTTGTCTAATAAATTTCAACGTTTAAACTACATATTTTTGAAGAAGCTGGAAGAAGTCGGTACGACCGGGGAGACATATTACCGCATCGGTAAATGAAATCACGCTGTCGGTTTTCGTGTGGTTTGTCAGTGGCAAATGCCCTATATGAAGACGAAAGGAGGGCAACACGCCTGCAAAAAGCAAATATCCATGGCTGTGTTCATCAAAAGTCTCCGAGCTCGCATACTATAACAGTTGTTGTAGTGACTGTATGTCGTGAATACACGGCCATACGAACATCTAAATATAAAATATCGGAATAACAATGGAGCGAAATATAATGAACTATAGAGGTTGAACATAACAAGCGCCATTATATATTGCCACATAATGACTGGGAATATTTATGTACCGGAAATTCTTTATTCCGTATTTTCCATGTATTTTGACACATCAATTATAACAGTAAGATTTTCGAATACCTAGCAAAGCTGTCCATATTTCTTGTTAGCATCACTACGCGGTTTTACCCGCGTAATTCCGGTCCTATTAGCCGTAGTAATAGTATTTAGCGTCTACCCCAATAAATAGATTAATCAACATGAAAATATTTTTTCAATTCGGTCCAGTAGTTTCTGAGGTGTACGCGTTCAAAAAAACGAACTTTTCAGCTTTATAGTATTAGTACAGATATACATCTCACCGACCGTATCGGATTGCCGTCCCATAGGGATGAGAGAACAGCGAGTGCTCGTTTGTCTCCGCACACACTTGTGCACTATAATATGGTCTGAGCAGTCGGCTAGTCTGGAATGCTGTGACCGAAATACGGCCAGGATGACATTCTTATAGATACACATCGTGTGACTGTTGTAGATGTTGTGATTAAAAGTTACAGTTAAATATTATACTGTCCTTATATAATATTATACTGTCATTATATAATATTATACTGTCCTTATATAACCTATTAAAAGGAGTTACCCTAAAGGGCTTTAGGTACAAAATAATCGCATACCTATAACAGGATGTTTCTTTTAATTGTGTAAATTTAGACGTATGGATTGCATTTTTTATGAGATAGGGGCCAAACGAGCAGGTGGTTAGTGGCCACTGCCGCCCATAGACCTTTGCAAGACTGGGCGTCTCACAGACGCGTTGCCGGCCTTTGCGGGATAGGTATGCTCTTTGCGGGATAGGTATGCTCTTTGCGGGATAGGTATGCTCTTTGCGGGATAGGTATGCTCTTTGCGGGATAGGTATGCTCTTTTCTTGAAGACCTCTAAGTCGTATCGGTATCACAAGTACCGAGGGAGGCGGCTGGTTCCACAGTACAGTTTGCGCTGGCGTTCAAACCACACTGTATAGGCAGAGATTGTAAGAAAATGCTCGGGGGCCTTTTGTAAATCTGTAGATTCAAAGGGATTGCAATCTCAAAGAGAACTCATATCTATTCGACAGAAATTTCCTTAGAGAAGGGTCTTGACATAGTGTTAAGAAATATCGACTGTAAAACGTTTCACTAGACGAGCAAAGATTCTTTCTTACCATTCCAGTGTTTTTATAGGCACAAGCGAACAGACACTTGGTGTGTTCGTTGTCCGGCATCTGCTTGTTCCTAAGATCCTCGATGTCTTCCGCGGTGATGGCGTAATTGCTGGCGCACTTCATTATCATGTCGGCGTACTTCTGTTTCACGTCGCCCATGTCTGTTGCCTGCAAGTGAAATTCGCTCAATAACCTTCCGTTATTGTTCTTATAACATATGCCATCGTATATTTTAAACAGCACAGAAGCTGGAATAGCTACAAGTAACGAAAAAACCTGAAATTTGATATATGGACAGCTTTTAATCTATACATATTAAATTGTTGGCTATGTCAAGGGAGGCGGAACAGCAAGTTTTTGAGAAATAACACAACTTACAATTTAGTTAATTCATTTAACATGTAACCCATGGCGCTCTATGGTGGAGGCCTATATGCAGCAGTGGACGTCGTGCGGCTGATGATGAGGATGTAACGTATATAATATCCTAGCACGACATTAACAATCGCCCCTGGCAGATTATCCCTTAGATGTGAACAGACCTTTGTCTCTTGTGCTCAAAGCCATGCAGGCATATATGCAGGTTTAAATTACTTGTTTTTAAAGTAGTATGCGATATATAAATAATATAGAAAGGCGTTTAGCACAGTTCAATAATACGAAAATTCAGCAACGCGAATACTAATGTACCATTGTTACAATCTAGTACAGGTACACGAGGAAGAGCATCGTACTAGTACTATAGATGCGAATGTTTGTCTGAAAGCACTTTTATAATCCTTTCAGGTAAAGCCAGTGAACAGATTTCGAAAAATTTGATAAGATTACACAGATAAGGATTACATTCTGGAATAATATAAAATACGAAACTATCCCTAATAACATATCCCCTTGGGGTAGGTAACATATACGCTGGTGAAACCTCGGATAATTTCTTGTATACCTAAATTCCTTTAGTTGTTGTGTACGGTAGATAATAGCGAACGTAAATGTAAATATTTTGTGAAAAAATAACGTATAATAGAAAAAATCAACTTTACTTGTAGTGTTAGGTTAGCTATTTAATTTATTCTCATGTCGTCCATTTAATTGTTTTAATGTAATTTTCTACTACGACCATATTGTCATGTAATATTGAACATTCTTATAATTAGCAACATTGGTTGATATAAGATGGTAAATAAAATATAAAAACTCGGTCACTTGATTGAGCTCTGTTTGTGTTGACAATTGTCTTAAAAATAAAATACTGTGTATGATAATTTATAATGATTAGTCAATGTAAAGGTACCTACCTACCTAGTGAAGATATTAACTAGAAAAAATAAAGTTTTTGGAAAGTATTTGGCTGTTTCCTGACAGTAGTGTCTAGAATTAAGCCATAGGAATAGGTGAATCGCTAAAAGCTAAATAACATATGTGAAAGCTTACACAGACTATGTTGCGTACCACAATACATGTGAAAAGAATCACCACTAAAAATATTTTACTACAAAACATTTTTGTACGTTTTAGGGAAAATCCGCGATAAGTATGCGTGAATGACCTAAATAACATTTATATAATATCGACAGCTGACAATAAAGGCACAGGAAATGGCATTGTGCGACTTATTTAAACAAAATCGTCGCTGTTAAAAGGGTATAGAAGTGACGGTACTTCCCGACGATTAAGGCAATTGTTACTGATTTGTGACGATTCACACATTTCGACGTGTGACATTTTGTCCAATGCTCACGATGATTCATTATTATATCGATACAGATAGTGCAGACACTTTCTGTGCTTTGCGGTATCCCATTGGGTTAAATTTACGAAATATTTTTTTATGTTGTTCGAGATTGTAATTTGTCTGCGTGCATAATTTCATCTAAGTCTGCCTAAATCCGTTGTGGACATAAAATTAATTAAAAAGTTGTAGGATTTTCCTTCTGCCTTAAGACATGCATCGTAACAAAATATTTCAATATTTGGTTACCACTTTTGGCATATATGTATATAAAATTCTTGCGTTTCTAAGTGACTGATTAACTCATGACATTCAACGCACCTACTGCACCTAGAAACTTGAAATTTGGTAAAGGAGTTCCATGATGAGAATATTTTCCACTGAGCGAGAATTTTTAGAATTTAGAATAGATTTTTAGAATTATAGTATATAAAGCTCTTCCTTTACTGAGTGACTGATTGACAGAAATTTAAAATAAAATGTAAACTTAAAATTTTGTATGTACTACTATGTACTACTTACCTTTCATGATGTAAACGAGCAGTAAGAAAGAATTTTTGACGTTTATAATATGAACTTCAACATTATACGCGGATGAAACCGCGGGCCGCTGTTAGTATTTATATATAATGATTGCAAGATTGACGTTCCTTCATTGAGTAGATTGAGACGATAAACCCGCTCTCTGTAATATAACGAGGTAGCAAAGTTTACTTTACAGAGCTTCCTTGTTTTTCAAGTCTACAGTAATTCTGTAGATTTGTATCTCTCAAATTAAAGTTTTTTTTGAAAAGTAGTTATTTGTCGACCAGTCCAAGTCTCAAATTGATTTTTATTTTCAAAAAAAAAAGGAAAAAAAAAGAAGTATCTTCACGCCTATTATCCCCGAAGAGGTAGGCAGGGATGTGCAAGTACATCCACAACTCGTAAGTCCAGTAGATATACTAGAACACTCACGATTAGCCAAGGTACCCATCCCACCATGGTTCAAAACATGTCGTGGCGGTGGGGTTTAGTAGCGTGGGGAGAACCCAGGCAAGGGGCGAGGAGGGGAACCTCACCTCATTGCACTGTCCCAAAGTCGGTGGGGTTGCGTCCTCTAGTGCGGGGCAACCCCATCTGTGTGTGTGCCCTGATGATTTGTTGTTCCGGGGCACCTCACCAAGGGATGCAGGGGTGGTACTCGCGGTGGTTTTTGTGGTCAATCGGCACTATCATGTGCCGCGAGTCCCACACACCACTAGACCCCACCCAGGGCCAGTGAAGGCGCGTAAATGCGTTTGCCCGCGTCAATAAAGAAAAGTACTGAGGCCCATGATGTCATAGGCGGCAAGCCTATGGCCACTTCGGGCACATTCCAATCCCGGACAATGTAATGCGTACTCAGAATAATCTGAAAGGCATTTAATAATAGTTGCCTGACCTGGGGTTCGATCCCAGGATCCCACGTGGCTAAAGGTCTTACAGGCGACACCCACACCATTACACCACACGTCTTTTTGTTGAATTAAAAAAAATATTATAGAGGGACAAACGAGCAGTTCGAGCAATTTGGCGACTTTGGACCCCACTCAGCCAGTACATTGCCCTATTTTTCTTCTCCCCTCCAATGGGCTACGAGCTACTCAAAACTGGACAGAACGCGACACTGAGGTTGTCACTTTGCGGCGGTATCATGTGAGCACGATCAGGGTGGTAACCCCGGTCGTGCCGGCCCCATTCCTCTGCAATGCAGTATGGCACTACCTGAATAGTTTAATTTGTTAGTCGAACATATCTGACATTGAGCTGCCGATCCAACAACAATCACATTATTAGGGTGGATACCGACAAACGCTTTGTCACTTCAATGTCACCGTCTAATTCTAATGTAATTTAATTATACATTAACAACTACACATTATATGTCCTTTATAAGACGAATATTTGGCGAAAAACTGTCAAAATCATCAAAGTGTTCGTGAGTAGAACTTGTGAAACTTTAATTCAAAAATGTCTCAAAAAATGTCTGTGTTTGTATTTTTATGCGTTTTCTACATTGCATTGTTATGTCGAAAAACTAACGTAAGTTATTTACAGTCACTGAAATACGAAATAGTGCACAAACGGAAATTTAAATGATTACTTTATTTTAATATAACCTATAAATTATTTCTAAGATCCGAAATTTCAGAAGTAACACTTAATTTACTTCCGAACTATATTATCCAAGATAGGCTAGGCTCGTCCTAGGGGAATGCCGGAGGAGGTGACCACGGACATATTGGTAACAAACTCTGAATTGGTCCTTTTTTGGTCTTTGCATTGTATTTATATCAATTATTGATACAATATTATAGATTAGAAGCTCTCCGGGTTTTCAAACGGGCTTAGTCCACCACACGTTCCCGCCGCTGCTATTCTTGTCTAGCCAGGATCGACAGCTGCAATCATGCCGCAACACATGATTTCAGGGAACTCGAGATAAAGGGTAAAACTGTATTGTCTTTACCTTCGTCAAATTGTTATATTTTTCGGAGTATCCAGCCTAGGGTCGTATGAGATTTTACCTATAGATAAGAAGTGATTGAGAGAGAGGCAACGAATTGAATTGATCCTATGTCTATCTCTATCCTTCTCTGAACTGAGCGTCGGAACTCAGTAGTCTGCGACCATCGTCTAACACTACCCGTTCCCTCCTACAATAGAATGGAACTGGTAAAAAACCTTGAGCAGTTTTAAGTCACCTTCGGACGACCACCATCAATTAAATCGCGTTTCGACTGTGTCATCACGAGCGTCATTCATGACGTACCTATTTCCGTTTCACGCTACGCATGACGAATGCATGAAATACTTTTAACCTGTGTTTGACATTGGAGTCAAAATTAAACGTAAATTATACTACCCGTGCAATTCTACGAGTATTGTCAGTGTGCGGATACCTTTAAATTTCGAAGTATTATTATTTTTGAATCGAAAGTATGTGTTAATAAATTAAAATTCGAGTAATTATAATCTAACAAACGTTAGACTAAGCAGGTATCTACTTTGCTTGCTTATTATCCGTTTAATGTTATGGAAACACGTATGAATACTAAATCAAAATAGAGATTAGGCTTTCATCACCTCAAATGGAAAAATCCTTATGTCTGTATGTTGTCAAGACCTTTTTCTCAGAAAGGCATGGTAGGATCCAGCTGACATTCATGTCAAATAAACCGAACTGTCCACTAGTTTGCAATACTTAAAAACATACAAATCATACAGTTAAATTAGGACAAATAAAGTACGTTTAATGGCCATAATTTGACAAACGCATTGAACGAAAACCAATACCTAATGTACTACCCGTTGACCTAGAATAATGTATAAAAAAACCACCACCGAATAGAACCATTACAAATTTATACTTGTAATTAATCTTATATATGAAAAAAATCTCGTGTCACAACGTTAGTTACCTTACTCCTCCGAAACGACTACCGATTTTAACCAAATTTTACATGCATATTGAGTAGATCTGAGAATCGGCTACTATTTATTTTTCAGTAGCTTTTGAGGTAGCAGTTATGTAAAAGAATTTTATGGTAATTTTAGTTTTATTGGTTGGTTTCAGGCAGTAACTCAGGAACAAAGGGAAGTGATTCATCAACACTTCCAAAGTCTAGAGGCGACTTGTTTCCAAGAATTTCCTATCACCGAAGAAGACGGGAAGACACTGAGAGATAAAAAATTAGCGAGCGGCCCTAACGTACCATGTTTTTTGGCCTGTATCTTCAAAAAAATTGGCATTGCAAGTGACAAAATATATATCTATACTTTTATAAATTTTTACCAAAATGTCAAAAATAAAAACAATTAACAATCAACTTATTGAATTCACACACGACGTTCTCATCATAAATTTGAATTTGAAATTTCTAACAATACATATTATGAAACGAAGTGCCTTGAAGCTGTGTCTGTATGTCTTAGATTTTCTCAACGTTTAGATAATACTGTCTTGTGATTTTCATTAATGGATACAGCCACTCCCATGGGAGGTTTTGGTGTATAGTTTGGCCCCTGCTATTCACAAGCGAAGCCAGGGTGGATCGCTAGTACATATTTAAAACAAAGTCTACTGTCTGTATGAATATAATCGATTTTCACGAAATCTACTACACTGATTCTCATGCTGGTTTTATCCATAGATGGAATAATTATTTTGAGGAAGAGGTAGTTCCCTGCTGCATAGGAAGAGGTAGTGCCATACATAGTGCACGAGACTACATCCTTCTATGCAGCGGAATTGGGCTGGCACGACCGGGGAGGCACCTCTCGCTTACATAATACCGCCGTAAAGTGACATCTTCAGTGTTGGGTTTCGTACGATTTGCTAGTAGCCTGTGGCCCACTGGGGGGGGGGAAGAGGGGCTACGCACAGGCATAAAAATTATGTGGATGTTCATGGGTGTCGGTAGTCGTAAAAAGGCTCCGATTGCTAGTTTGCCTCCCCATTCTATTAAAAGAAAAATAGATAATTACAGAGAAAAAAAAAAGGAAAAAAATAACCTATAATTTTTTGATGTAACAAAAACCCGGTGCCGAAGAATGGAATAAAATATTCAGTAGCATTTCACTTAATTGTTAACAAAAGAAATAAGTGCAAAAGCTTCTACCTTTGTCAGCCTCATGGTTTGCACACTTTTTGGTGTTATACATAATGATAAAATAATATTGTTTCAGATAAATGGCGACGGTAAGCTAGAAAAAGAAACAGCACTAAACCTTGCAAAACAAGTATTTACCACTGACGAGGAGCTTCAGCTGCTCTCTGACTACCTGCATTCTTGCACTAACAGTAAGTGTCAGGTCTCTCGTCGCCAAACGAGTACTCATAGCAATCCGATGCTATCTGCAATGGTGTTCTCTTCGCTTTCACAGCATGAGTTCACGTCGGAAAACACCCAACATAGCATGTTCAGTAGCCCGTTGGGCTACCGCAAACTTGGGGACCAGTCCCAAATTAAGAGGCCAGGCTTAGACCCCGTAGGTCGTCACGGGGAGAACGCACTGGTTGAAGACCTTTGTCTTCAAGCTCTGCGGTATAGGCGACGTGAGAATGTGACGAAGCTTCCGGAATGCTGCGCAACTCACTGAATCCTTCTATCGGATTCCTTTTCGAAGCTTAGTTACAATAGATGTCCGAGGTAGATGTATTCGCCTACGACTTCCAGAATGGCACCATCTACGTTGACCGGCCTCGGGAGAACGTGTTCGATGAGCATGACCTTTATCTTTTATCGTGTAATCAGTCGAACTGTTAGGGCTGGATAATTGCCGCCAATCAGTAGTAGGTCCCTACGAAAAAAAAAATCTTTTATCTTAACCAAGCTCGTCCTAAGGTCAATACGTCATTTAGGCTGTGCAACACTTCCTGCAAGCTCACGTTTGCCCTCCTATACTATAAAATAAAACCCATGAGATGACTTAAATTTACGCGAATGTTACTCATTACAATACGAGACATCTGCCATCTCAGTCCACCCGTGACCATGGTTGCGGTAAAGCTTCTGAAACGTCGGGCTAGTGAAATAATTAAATAAACCGCGATAAAATCCGTAAAAATAGTTTTGTTGTAAATACCCATGCGCATTACAGAAGATATGGCTTACTACGTAGTAAAGAAAATTTTAATTGTTTCAGTCAATGATAATCCGGTGACAGATGGCGCTAAGGGCTGCGAGAGATCCACAATGGCGTTCGAATGTCTCATTAAAAACGCCGCAAGCGTAAGATTCCTTTATTTTTTAAACTTGATTGACTCCTAACATAAACAAAAATTGCGTGATATTCTTGTCTACATATTTTTAAATTATGAACTATAATAATTTCGTTAACTGAACCTGCTGGGCCAGAAAATATTTATTAATTAAATATACTAAAAAAATTTGAAAACGAAATAATGAAATAGGTTCTGATAAAAAGTAAGAAGGACGCATGGATTAAGGTCTCTATTCACTATTTTTTTATTGAAGAGAAAAATGTATAACATGTACTGACAAGCCGGACTTGACGGCCGAATTTTATAACTTTGTATGTTATTATTCGATTTAGGTGATTATTTTTTGGTGAATTGAGATCATCTGAATATGTTCTTAATGTGTTTAAAAGTTTTATTATTATTTACTCCCACCTGCGGGTTAAATAAAAATATAGTAAATAAGAAATCTGGAGCACATTTATTATGTTTTTTATATTGCCTTTTATAAGAAATACCCGGTGGCATATTCAATACATGACTTAAAATTATAAGTAGCCGAATAATTATTCTTAACTCAATTTTTTCAGTTTGAATTCGAGTTTTAAGCAATTGATATAACTACCGTGACTGAAGATCGAAGATATGAGCTACAAGTAGTATAATATTCGCAATGAAAAAAGTAAAAAAAAAAAGTCATTTACAGAAGTGTTTAACAGATAGTAATAAAGCAAGTCGTTAAATTGATGTTATTATTTTTTTAACCTCTCACTGTATTGTATGCCTCCAACCCTCTAATGGGCCAATTTCTACTCACAATTCGCAAGAAAAGTAACAACGAAGATGTCACTTTATGGCGGTATCGTGTAAGCAATAGGTACCTCCCCGGTCGTGTTTGGCTGTCGTTCGCAAAAGAAGTAATGTAATCTTATCATAATAAAATAAAATTCAATATTATAATGCTGAGTTATTTAATAATATATAATATAATAACAAGAGAAGTGGATGCCAACATTTTCATCACAATCTATCGTTTCTTCTTTCGATGTTAATTCTTATAACTTTTACGACCAGAACTGTAACAAAAAGCCACATGTAAATTTTATCAGATTAGGCGTAGTAAAAAAATGACCTTATATATAGTCACTATGATCATCAATAAGCTGACAACCATTACAATAGCGCCTCTTAGGAAGTAAACTTATTAAAAAATGACCTTATATATAGTCACTATGATCATCAATAAGCTGACAACCATTACAATAGCGCCTCTTAGGAAGTAAACTTATAAAAAAATGACCTTATATATAGTCACT
>JAFELO010000331.1:552522-579163 GCA_017140195.1 Eumaeus atala | reverse complement strand
ATGATCATCAATAAGCTGACAACCATTAGAATAGCGCCTCTTAGGAAGTAAACTTATTAAAAAATGACCTTATATATAGTCATTATGATCATCAATAAGCTGACAACCATTACAATAGCGCCTCTTAGGAAGTAAACTTATTAAAAATGACCTTATATATAGTCATTATGATCATCAATAAGCTGACAACCATTACAATAGCGCCTCTTAGGAAGTAAACTTATTAAAACTTTTTATTATGAAAGTGAGCATGAGTGAAGTGAAGACAACTCACCAGATCCCTGTGAGGCGCCATGCAGTCGAGCAACATCTGTGCTCTCTCGCAGCCCTTGTCTCCATCGCTCACATCCTTATCGTTAACTGGAATGACGAGTACATTTAATGTAGTTTGAACAGAACAACTAATGATTGACATGGATATATATTTTCGCTGGGGAATTCATTTATTGATATGATGAGGATGTCCTTAGGGCGAGGAAATACTGCGGGGTGTATCTTAAGAACCGAGAAACCACAGTCTGTGTTCCAATGCAGCGGGAAGAATTTCCTCATTTCTTTTAAGGATTCTTTTAAATTCAATTGTTTTAAGGATTTCCGCAGGTCGTGGAAATCCTGAGGGTAACCCTCAGGACCTTTATGTGGGATTCAATTTATCTGCCATAACAGGAACCACAGGGAAACGGTGGCATACGACCGTGACTTTACCAGTGGATAACCTATAGGGCACTTTTTGGGAGGGATTCTCTCAAACTACGTTCAAGTTTAGTGGAACTCACAGCAAACCAAACAACTGGGATCAATGAAGATACAAATGGTTATTAATAGTCCAGGGACCCATTAGGGGAATGGAAAAAGGAGGGTACTCTCTACCTACCTAAAAATTTACTAACATTTTTTATAGTCTAAGGGGCAAGCGCCTAGTCGGAGCCTCTCCTGATGACTACCGGCGCCCAGAGACATCTAACCTAACCTTAAGAAACGTGACAGAGCAGCTGTCACTTTACAGTATAACCTCTGGTTGTGAAGGTGTATGATGGATTGCCGCCTAAATGTTACAACTTCCTCGCCCGCTTATAATATAGAATCTCTATCTGTTTTACCTTCAGAGCACGTGTCGATGACGTCAGAAATCTTCTTCTGGTCGTCTTCGTTGGACACATACTTGGCGCTCACCTCCTTTGCCTTCGCCGTGTCGTATTTACCTTCGCTATCGAACTGAAAACAAACGTCATTTCGTATTTATCATTCTACTAGCCAATTGGGAAGGCAATTGGACACGATCGAAGAAAAATCAGGCGCAGGACCGAGGCACCGGGGTGTATTACCGCCAAGTTCCAGACTCTGGACTGATATTAGTAATGGAAAATACCAATAACACTGTTTAGTGTGACCCAGGACTCAAAACGGTGACATAACGTCCTGTTACTCACAATGCTCACCACTAGACCACATGATGTTTATTTAAATATCTATAATATATCTGAAGATTTATTTTGTGTGTTGGTTTGAACGCCCTAAAGGTTTCCTTCTTTTTCCACTGATTTAATTAGAAAAAATATTTAAATGTTAGTAAACCTATTAATCGAGGAAGGCTATATATACAACACCATGGCGCTACGACCAAAAGCAGGTGAGAGTTAGGCGAGTGAAACTGCGAAGTGCGAGAGAAAATGTAAAGGTTTTGTTGTTCGGCGAATATGTAATGTACATATAATCACCAGTGGTTATCTTTCTAATTACTATAACGTACTCAAGACCTTTTGGTAATCGATTGTTGTCACATTGCGTCAGTTTTAACATACAACACTGTCGAGGGTGATTTGTAATGCATGTGTTACATTAGGACGTGCGTGTAAAATATATTGCTAAATAAAATTAGGTGACTAAAGTATTATCTATCGTTAATCACCGGATAACACAAGTTATAAGTATCGAGTTAATATCACCTCTAGCGACATACCTAATCATTATTTTTTCTTTCACCGCATTAAATAATATCAGTGTAGGATGTTTTTGCGTGATGCACATACAAACAGGCAGATATATCATATAAAGACATTTCAACGTACCAGTTTCACTTTTTTCAAAACGCACGCCAGAAAGCATGGATTGGTCCCTTTGAAGTCGCCTGTATTTTTCACCCCCTTTATCAAATCCTCACTAATGTCGAACTCGGCGCTGCACTCCACTACGTGTGGCGTGAGCACAGCGAGGACATCCTTCTTCTCTTGATCGGTTACAGCCTGAAGTGAAACATAAATATGTATGAAAAATATAACAAAATGGTAGACATAAGGATAATGAAAAATATGACATGGATTTAGCATTTTAGAACATGTAGCATCGTAGATATTGGATAGAAATAGCAAGAGATATGTATTGATGGTATTTAAGAAAAGAGGTTTGCCCTCCTCTGTCATCTGCATGAAAATAATGCTTATGCCTGTGGGCTTCGTTAGTCGACACCTCCTTGCTCGTTTGCCCCCTATACTATATAAAAGAATTAGGGCTAATAATGAGTGGATTACATAATTAATTGAAACAGATAATGTTCGAGATCCTGCGAAGGAAACACAAAAATAGACACAAACAGAAAGTTCAATACACACATTAATTTGAGTTTTTAATGAATTATAATCTTGTGTATAAACACAACCAAACACTTCTTAAATAGCTTCGTCGATTTTTTATGGAGTTTCCTATGGACATTCGTTAAGTCTGAGATGCAAAGATTGTGGTTTTTCCGCAATCAACCTCAAAGCAAAGAATACGGGATGGGGCCGCCAAATTGCACATGTTTTTGTTTATTTTAAGTTTCATGTTATTTTTTAATTTTTTTGGTGTGTGCTTAAAGTTTTTTGTTATTATTATTATCATTATTACTATCACTTTTTCAGCAATAAATCTGTTCTAATCTACGTTTCAATTTTTATTTAGATGTCTTCACTGAATCCAAATATATGCGGGTGAGACCGCGGGGTGCAGCAGTTTATTTTTTTATAGTGTGGGGGGACAATCGATAAGTCGGAGCCCTTCTACGACTGCCGACGCTCATGAACATCAGCATGATTACTATGCCGATGCCTGGCCCTCATTTTCACCTCCCCCAATGGGCCAGCGGCTACTCACACACCGCACGAAATGCGACACCGTAGATATCACACTTTTCTTTACGCACATTCTACGACGATATCAAGTGGGTGAGAGGTAGCTCCCCGGTCGTGCCGGCCCCATTCCGCTGCAAAGCAGCATGGCACTGCCTCTTACACAATTCTATGTTGCATTACATTTATTTATATATATATATATATATATATATATTATATATATTATAAATCAACAAGGGATTAAATGTGTCAGTAATTACATCAGTAGGTAATTGACAGTGGAGTGACATGACACATATATTTTTTACTTACCTGGGACTTATTAATATTTAACGCAAAAAATCCAACGCAGAGAATCAAAAATTTGATCGACGCCATTTTTTATTATTTTAAAATTGGAAGCTTGTTTCTTCTTTGTGGTTTATGTGTAAGATGTCTGACAATAGACACCGCGACACCTTAAATACTATTGTCCCGGCAGCCGACACTTTTTTCAGATTATCTTAACACCGTGTCTTAATGCTTATATAATAAAGATGGCAATTTTCAAAATTACTACCTTCCTGACTTTATTTACTCTGACCTTTATTGTGCTAACCGTCATTTCATTGCAACGATGCATTACAAGATTCGAAAAAAAAAACGTGACATATTATATTCTTACAATGTATACTGGGCTAAGAGTTAGAAATAAAATTTCGACATTTTCTGAACACTATTTAGGACTTTATATTGATGATCATGTTATCGTATTTTGTGCGGTTAGTGAGTCGCTGGTGGCCAATTAGGAGGAGGAAATGAGGGTAACATATATACATGACAATTTATGAGAAGGTGTATGAGCGCCGGTAGTTGTCAAAAGGATACGATTTCTCACTGCTCCCCTCGTACTATAAAAATAATTAACTTTTTTTTGGTCGTGATATTGCTGTTTTGCATATGACTTACGTGACAAGGAAATGCCCACCTTTTTTATAGTATAGAGGGACAAACGTGCAATCGAAGCCTTTTTACGACCACCGAGGCCCATCAATATAATTGTTACTATGCCGTTCCTCTCTCTCTACTAAATAGAATACACTACAAGAGAATAAAAGATTCAGGCATTATAGTATAGTCCAACCATGTGGGGACTGCACCCATCATCTATTTTTAAGCGCATCCCTAAAAAGATCTCTAACTTTACGTACCATCTATCATCATTATACGAATGATTACTCAAATGTCTCAGGAGTAAAGATGACTTGGAATCACTGCTGAAAAAAAATTGAGCTTGTGGTTGACATTCCCACTCAAGCGGTTTGTATTGGGCCAGCACCTTACAATTTCATAAAAAAAACGATACACTCATGCCTTTTGTACCATACATGCAAGAACATACAGAGCCATGAAACACTAAGTCACTTTTTTTTTCAAATATTTCAGTAGGTGTCATTAGGTTATGGTAATCATAATCACATCATAATTTACAAAAGCCGTCCTCTCTTAGTGTCGTAACAAAAAGTGTAATAATGTTTGTAACATTAGCTATGTGCAAGATTAGGATGTAGGAAGCAGATGTTAGGATCTGGAATTCATCCTCATCATTAATTATGACTGAAAACTATTTAACGCTAGAAATCCCAGCTTCTCTTCAGGTCAGGAGCTGAGGGGAACCAAAAGGCCTATCGCTCACCTCGGCTGAGCTTATTGTCTGTATATTTTTCAGACTGTTTCGGACCGTTCTAGCCGAGTGCGCTCCGGCTAGTCTGACAGTGTCGCCGCACCATCTAGTCACTGGTCTACCTCGTTTTCTGGATTTATGAATCGGTTGCCAATTTGTTACAGTGTGTGACCATCGACCATCCTGTACTCAGCGCCCTTTGCCGGGTGTTATTTTCTTGATTCATAAGCTTTTACCTCAATCTCATAGCTTTATATAAGTTTATGTAGCTCCTTTCTATGCCTATTTGATATTCTTTATTTTTTCCATGTTTGTTTATTTAAAGGGCCTAGTTTGACATGCATATGTTAGGCAAGGCATTACAACCAAGTTCATTGCTTTGGTTTTATGTTTAATGGTAAGTTTCCTTTAAACATCTCCTGCATGGACCGGAACTTATTCCTCATACTCTTTGTTCTTCGTTCTACTTGATATCTGTCTGTGCATGCAGTTACGGAAATTAGATGGTCAAGACAGATGTAGTCATCTACATAGTGTGCTGGTATTGAAGGAATTGAGGTTGGCGTTTTATCTCTGTTTGACATAATCTTTGTTTTATCTCTGTTAATTAGCATACCTACAACCTACCTTATGAATGTAGCATGCTTCGCTATGGTGATTGAGAGAGACTTTAGCATATCTTGTATTTGACTTTCAGATAGGAGACCGCTGTCGTCAGCAAACCTGAGATGTGATAGATATGCGCCATACCCTATTATTCCAGTTATGATGTTAATAAGGATACAGATTATAAATTCATCAAGTTCGTGTTTTTTAACTCTCTCAATATAAATCTATACTTATTGAAACAAAGTCCCAAAAGCTGTCTGTTTTTATGTGATCGATTTTCTTAAAAACTTGACCATGTAGAAGAATAATAACAAGGGCCTTATGACCTGTTGCCTTTTTCTCAGCAGTGTGAATTTTTAGGATTGTGGGTTAAATGAACAGTCGGTACTTTTGTGCATTAGTTTCAATGCGCGCCTTTGCCTCGTCCTCCGAAGCACAACAGTATAGTCTTAACCTAACGACAAGGTATGTAAGTGGACAGACGTGCCTGAAGTGCAACAATATTATTAATTTTTCATGGTATAAGGGCCATAGACATCCGAATAATTGTTATACATATGGGTTGCCATCTATTTTCCCATGCGTCCAGCAAGAGGTGCTTCCCCGATTATGATGGTCTAATTCGGGTGCAATGCAGCATGGTAACAAAGTATGTTACTAAGGTTTTTTTATCGCGTGTGTGAGGGAATGTAGGAGGTTAAACGAGCAGCCGGTAGCCTTTTGATGACTACCAACGCCCATAGACACCCACACAATTGTTATGCCAATGTGTTACTTCTTCTCTCACCCTCTTCGACGGGCCTCCGTCTACTCTCGTACCGCACGACACGCGGCTGAATAGCTGTCACTTTAAGGCGTTGTCATGTGAGTGAGAGGTACCTCCTGGATCCAGCCGGTGCAACTCTATACTATAGCACTATCTCTTACTAAATCTGTGCTACTACATACTTAATATTATTTCACATGCCAGATTGTGAATCAGCAGGCGTGTCGAGGAAGCATTGAACTTCCTCGACACGCTTTTTCTGACTTGTAATCAATTGCTTTGGATAACTCAGCAATTTTGGGATCATATGTCACCACTGTCTATACTAATGATATAAAGCTAAAAACTTCGGTTGTTTTAACGTGCTAATCTCTGAAACCGCTGACCGGGTTTGAAAATTGTTTTTGTGTTGAATAGTAAATTTATTGAGTAACGGTGTAGGCTATATGCTATGACTCTACTACCAGGACCGGAGTTACGCGGATGAAACCGCGGGGCGATGCTAGTTGAAAATAATAGTAATCTCCGTCGAATTTCGGCTAACGTGGTCACCTCTTTATAGACGAGACTGCACAGGAGGTATTATAGTGAACAAGTGTGTGCGCAGATAGACATGCCCCCTCAGTGTACCCTCGTTCTGATGGTAAGGCAATCCGACAAGACCGGAGAGAAATCAGCAGCAGAACCGACGGCTTAATGTGCCCTCGGAGACACGCGCTTGTGTCATTGGCAACCTAATTTTATGATCCAACCCGGGACTCTAACCTGGGATCTTCTTTTTTTACAGTATAGGTGGGCAAACGACCAAATTGTAAGCCTTTCGACGACTATAACCGAGCAGATTTGCGCTCTTTTCCTCCACCCTCAAATGGGCCATTATATAAGACGCATAGCTACCACTAGACGCGAGGTATTCTTACGTCATCATATATAAGACGCATAGCTACCACTAGACGCGAGGTATTCTCACGTCATCACCATCAGCACAATGCGTTTACTATAATTATTCATAAAGCTCGTTTAGTAAACGGTGACACAGATGATTTCCTGCATGTGCATCCATTTTGATCCGGAATATTCGACAATAGCACAACGTTCTAATAACATAAATAAGGAGAAATCAGGACAGGCAGGATATGTAAGGATAGACTGCCGGGTAAAGCCAAGGGATGAAGAGAGTTTTAAAGACAATGTTGTAAAGAGAGCAAGACAAATCTGTGGGGATCAGAACATACGAACCTCCCTTGATTAATCGGGTACCGTCCGAAAGGTCTCAAGACAACCGGCCTGTTTGTATAAAGAAAAAGGAATCTCCTCCTCTCCATGCACGTAGAATGAAGGCAGGTATGAAGAGAGTTTTGAAGAGTTTAGTGTAAAGGAAGCTAAATTTGTGAGGATCTCGACATATGACAGGCACTCTGTCTACCCTGTAAGGGATCTGACATGGAGATATGATCATGTAGTCGTATGTTATGTTATGATAACAATCAACTTATTTATTACAAGATACAGCCGATAAAAGATAATTGGCATTATTTTCATAAAAGTCACCAGCGCATCCAATTAAATGTACTAACAGCGCGCGCTGATGAAGCCTAGTTTACTATTGTTATCTATTTCATGGCTTTACTTCAATGTAATGTAATGTTGAATCATAAAGGCTCTAGTTAAATAGTAATTATATGTTTTTATGGAACCAAAACAAGGCACCGGGAAAAATGTTATGAGTTCGCGTCAGCAAACATGCCTTGCGTAGCGTGTGCTACACGGTCTCGAATTACTTGCTGGTACGTGTGCTACGCTGCATTTTAGTATAGTCACTAGCCCACATTTATGTAAAAAGAAAAATGTAACCAGTAAAAAGCCACGCTGCTGATATAAATATTTACTTTATTAAAAAAAAAGATAAACAAGTAGACAGTGCCATCTAGTGACTGGATCCATAAACATCCATATACCCTTTTGCGTTGAACTAGACGTCTTCAAATTCCTCCTTACCTTCCAATGCCAATGAACCACCGGCAACTTACACACCGCACCAATGTGTCGGCATAGCTGTCGTTTTACGACAGCTGCTAGAGCGACAAGTACAGGAGTCTTCTTCTTCCTAGCCTTATCCCGTTACTATATCCCATTTCCCTTCAACCTGAGAGCACTCAGGGAATGTATTTAGAAAAACTCGTTAGTAGGTACTTGGGGGGGTGCGAACCTGGATCGCAGGAATGAAAGTCTGATGCGCTAAGCACTAGACTACTAGGGCTCGATGAGAGAGAAGAGTAGTGCAATAATCCTCAAAATGATTTCAACAAAATGCTTTTATTAATAACAACAACAAAAAGGCTACGACAATTTCATATTAGGTTCTTGGGTCGCTTTCGACATTCTTCGCTTTCTGTCTTCTAGGCTGATGGCAGGAACTGAAAAATCAATGGTTGGGGTAAAATATATTGGAAAAGATGTCAGATGTACGATAGAATAAAAACTGTGTGTCAGCTATGAAAAGCGACTGGAGTTTACTCCATAATAATGAACAGGATTTTGAAGCGAAACATGCGCAAAAGGCGTAAGCGACATAGGTCGGTAGTAGTACGTACGAATTCACGTACCACTGTTTCATTTTTCTACTCATACATCTTCGTACCACGAGCTTTAATTCATTTCTTAAAAACTAAAATATTCCAATGCGAATGTGGAAGGATGTAGGTACTGAGGGAGACCATACTGACATGCCAATGTCAGATTGGTTTGGTACTGTCCGAAGATGGTGTTAAGTCTTCGCAACCGGCGTGTTTTTATGGTACTCCACATTACCTTTTTACCAGGGATCATGCCCCCTTTACTTAAGGCAAACTGAATATTTTAGTGTCCCATTTTATGTGAGAGCACTCGGTAGTGAAGAGAAAGTTTGGAAACGAAGTCTTCGGGATAACAAATAAATTTGTAGCTAGAAGTGCACAGAAAGGTAATAGCGGAAGAATATATTGTGGCCTGAGAACCTGTTTCTTCTATCAACCAAAAGTACATACTTAAACTTTATTTATTCTGGGTTTTTTACCGTTATGGTAAGACGTTGCTATCATCTTGCTGTGCAAATATATATTCTTATAATGAAAAATGTGAGATACATACATCCGTAGACACCCAAAACACATAGCCATTAGGTTGTGCGGTTGGATAAAGCATTTAAATTACCAGATCTTTTTACAATAAAACTACTTTTACGGATTTTATCGCGGTTAGACGAACGTTCGAGAAGTTTTACAGCAACCTTGGTCACGGGCATACTGAGATGACAGATGTCATATTACATTAAAAATACCCAAATAATGATAATCGTTTAGTTGTTCCAATTAACGCGAACAGTAATTAATAATTATATAACAAATAATTATCAGTATTTGGGTACGTACAATACAAGATTACCTCAAGACGTTTGTCATCTTAGTCCGCCCGTGACCATGGTTGCTGTAAAGTTTCTGAAACGTTGGGCTGGTTAAATAATTAAATAAACCGCGATAAAATCCGAAAATGTACTTTTATTGTAATAAGTGATATTTGCGTAAACTTAAGACATCAATACCAGATCTTTGTGAGGGAGGAAGCATTGCAGCAACATTTTCGCCCGGTCACACCCCTGGTCGCCATCAGACACTTCCTTTTCATTAACTGAAAGTAAAATTATGAACAGAACGTTTACTTAGGAATTTAACGTTGAAAGAAAAATTAGAATTCTAAGTGCATGCGGTGGTGGAATTCGTAACAGCGGTAGCTCTAACTGCGTGTTGTGGTTCCGAGAAGTATTGCAAGAAAGTGAGCTGGACATGCATACATGACTACGTGTTAGAGCAATAATAATTGTTGTTGTATAGCAATTGTAGCGACCTGCTGGGTCAGTTGGTAACGTGGCGGGTAATCCGCGTGTTAAGCCAAAGGTCGTGGCTTCGAATTCCGCCTTGGTAATGGATTACTATATATGTATTAAATATATTTCTACAACAAAGATCTTAAATATATAAATAAGATCTTAAAAATATATTTCCGCTGTCTACCGTACCTACAGGTACACAAGTCCTTACGGTTTTTACCACAGGATTTTTTTTTGTTCACTCGGTGAATCGCATTTACGCGCCTTCTCAAGTTCCGCCTCATCAAGTAGTTGAGGTGCCCCGGAACAAAATCATCAGGGCATCTCGACGGCTCGTCAGCCCCCTAAGGGACCGACGCCATCTGTACAGATGGGGTTGTCCCGCACCACAGGACAACCCCACCGACTTTGGGATAGTGAAATGGGATGAGGCTCCCACCATCGCCCCTTACCCCGTGCGCAACAGTAGCGCCTCCTTTTGCTCTTTTGTCCCTTCCTCTCGGAAGAGGGGTACAGAGAGCGGCCCCTCCTGCTGCTCTTTAGTCCCCACCTCTTATAAGAGGACTGCAAAGAGCAGCCCCCTTCTCAGTTCAATTCGCTTCGCTCGAGGTGTCTCGATTAGCCCCAGGCTGCTGAGCCCCACCGCCACGACAAGGTATGAACCACGGTGGGGACAGGACTAGGCTAACGTGGTGTAATACGTTCACATTTATTATATAATTATTATTATTATTATAAAAGACTACATGTAAGTACAAAGAAGGTCATTTCAGTGGCGCTGTCTACATTCCCTTGATTTTCACAGGTACACAATCATCTATAAAATAATTTGATCTAGGAATCAAAAACGAAAAAGCGTCCGCCTCGGACACGTGAAATGAGTTTATTCCTTAACATTTTTTCTATAAAACATTTTTCTGAAATGAAAGTTAGAATCGGTAAAAGTTTAACAGCCATTGTTACGTCTATACAACATTTACCAATCTTCTCATTTATAGTTTCTTAAGGATTAAATTCCACAGATCTTTCTCTACATAGTTTGTAACATGATTTCCAACTTACCCTTCGCACATTCGTCTATGATCTCAATGATATTCTTCTGGTCGTCGTCGCTAGTGAAATATTTCTTTATTATTTTCTTCCCCTTCGTTGTGTCATATAAACCTTTATCGTTCATCTGTAATACAGAAACTTTGATCAATAAATGACGTATAAGAAGAAAGGACCTATGGCCCGTAAAACCGTTGTACATAGGACATATAAATACGCGTCATTTATTTCAATTTGATTGAAAATTTATTTACCATTGACTAAGTTGAACAAAAATTAATTTTACACAACTCACTCTTCCATAACGCACACGTTAGGTTTTAGTATGGCACATAGTTAGGTAGAGAACTTGATGGCTTATTGATGGATAAGACAAGGTTAAGACGACAGTACATACTCACACTCTTCATACACACACGGCGATTACGAAGACTCTTGACATTTAATGCACTAATTTAATTCTCTACCAGAGCGTACCGAACGCTACATATCAGGATCCTTACAACGTATGATGTGCATGTGATGAAGAAGAGACAGGCTCCTCATAACACTCTTCGTACAAACACTCCAGTTAGACCGAAGAATTGACACCACCTTTGGATAGCGCTCGATCAATCTAATCATGGTATATCAGTATTCAAATCTTCTGGGGATGTACCCTGGCCATCTGCGGGAAAGTCCCCTAATCGACTACAATTTCAAAGGGTATTTGTCCCCTAATCGACTACAATTTCAACAACGCCGTTTAGAAATTTCCAACAGGATAGAGCATTTTAAAGATCTATAAAAGTGTACTTAAAATAACAATGTTTACCAATTTTAGCTTCTTCATAACACACGCCACGAGACAAGGATTGACATCGTCCAAGTTGGAAGGATTTTGGATCAATTTTGATATGTCGGCGCCAATCTCGAACTGCCCGCTGCACTCTAGGGCGTGAGGCAACAAAGAAGAAAATAAAGTTTGTCTTTCTTTATTGCTTATTGCCTAGAAAATAAATTCGTTATAAATAACAGGTTGTCTAGCAGTGGATTTACAAACGCTATAATTTTACGTGATGACGGTGTCTCTAAATGATCTGTGAACGCATCGCCCGTTTGAGTTATTAATATAATACGGAACGCTACTATGGTGTCACACTTTTTCATGCATATATAACTAGCGTTATTAATTTACGGGACGTTCACAACGTTCACGACGCCACACCGAAAATATTTAAGAGCTACTTTTTCAGTAATTAAATGTATTTTTTAAAGCCGTGTTCCAATGAATGAAAATAATCAAATGTAAATATTATTGTAGCTACTGTACAATAACTTCAATATTTTCAAGTTGCCAGTCCTGTTGAATTTGTTTCTCTGCTATTTTTCAAGTCAGGGCTAGGGTTAAATGGATAGTGTCATATTGATGTTCGAAAAGATATTTTTATACGCCTCCTATCTTGGATAAAACATTACGTATATGATGATTTATCGTGTCACAAATGAAATACTTACCCGCACATCCTTTAAATTTAATAAAATAGGTAATACAAAACCGAGAATAACACAATTCCACGACGCCATTTTGATATTATATAAGTGAATATGTCACCGTGCCAATCTATTGTATATTAGACATTCTCCAAACGATGTTTAAATATAAGAATTCCGTGTTTCGTAGCACGAAAAAAACAGTGATAATGTACGGAAAGTGCATTTTTTCTTACAAAATAATGTGATTTGACAATTACCACCTTGCTAAAAAAAAGCTTAAACGGCACCCGTTTAATTCACATTATTACGATCAGCCGTTAAAGAATTACGTTTTTGGTTTACATTTGGTTTTACATTTTACAATTTTAAATCACAAGCCATACAACCGGCTTTTAATAACCTACCCTGGCAATAAGACCGTAATGCTTATGTGACCACACCTAGCGATTCGAACATTGGAAAGGAGAGGTCTAAGAACGCAATACAGAGGCCATGCTCTGAGATCGTTATATTCTCGACCATCAGTGCTGAGATGTCGACCGGCTGTCTCAGCTGTTAACGTGGCGGTTAATCAGCGTCTAACGCCAGTGGTCGCGTGTTCGAATACCGCCTAGGTTCTGGATGTTTATATACTTATGATATGTATTTCTATAATTAAATTCTTAAAGTAGACACAACAAATTTTGTACATAAACATATTTTTGGAAAGTCAACCTTACGCCTATGATTTTAAGTTGCTTTAACAAAATGAATGATTTTTCAGTGCACAGGGCACTGTTGAGGCACTGACTGCGTATGTTAGTATTTTTGTAAATCAATGGCTCACATTCTTATAATCTATTGGAGAAATAAAATAAATTTAAAAATATTTTTATTTTTGTAGGCTTGCTTAGATAAAATACTGTAACGGAAGCTCTACAAAGCTTCCGTTACAGTAATGGCATGTTTTCGGTATCCGTGGAACGCCAAGGCACGCAACTAGCGCATGTTGAAAAACTGTAACAAAATGAATGGATGAATGAGATAGTCCGCTGCATTGCATCTGAATCGGTTCGTTAAGACCGGGGTAGTAACTCTAGCTCATATATGTTGTTAGCTTCACTAATTTTTTTTTATTATAGGGGGGCAAACAATCAGACGGAGCATTCATACTACCGACGCCTATGAACATTCGCATACTTACTATGCCGATGCGATGACCTCCTTTTCTCCTCCCCTCAACGGGCCATCGTCTACCCATAAAACGCACGAAACGCGACATCGAAGATTTACGCCGGTCCCATGAGCCTGCCCAGCCCAATCCGTTGCAATGCAGCATGGAGCTACCTTTTACTAAAGACTAACACATTACTCACTTACTATGGTATTAAGAGATAATGGCCCACGACCGGGGAAGGGGAAATATCCCCCGTTATATCGCATTGGAAGTTATGGCTATGATACCGCCCTAAAAGTGATGTTGATGATTTCGTGTGGTTTGGGAGTATCCGGTGGCCGAAAGGACCAGGGGGTGAAGGGGGGCCACGCATATGCATAACCGTTAACCGTGCAGATATTAATGGGCGTTGGTAGCTAACGTTTCTCCTCTATGCTTAAAACAATTTATATAACAGAGCTGTATATCACATAGCACGTTATGAAGACTACAAATACCTGATTTTGCAATGGCTTCAGGCATTCGTTTAGCAACCCTCCTCTTTCACATCCTATATCCCCGTCGCTCACCACCTCCTTATTAACTGCAACGATCATATACAGATGCAAGGTTAACAAAACATACATATGCTATATAATATAAAGCTATTTTGTAAGGATATAGAGTACCGGAGATGACCAAGACTGAGGTTCCATCATAAGATTGATCGGGTACGAAAGTGGTGTCAATAATTTTCGCAACCGGCGTGTTTGTATGAAGAGGGTTATGAATGTTTGTATGAGGAGGGTTATGAATGTTTGTATGAAGAGGGTTATGAATGTTTGTATGAAGAGGGCTATGAATGTTTGTATGAGGAGGGTTATGAATGTTTGTATGAAGAGGGTTATGAATGTTTGTATGAAGAGGGTTATGAATGTTTGTATGAAGAGGGTTATGAATGTGGCGGAGGCCAGTCAGAAGCCTTATTTTTTTTAACGCAGCCAAAATATTTTATGCCCCATCCAACCCTGGCGAAACCGGATGGGTGATCTCGGCGCAAGAAGCGTGCCACTGCCAAATAAAAACCTCTGCGACAGCTTCGATCAACGACTTCGGCCATTGTGATGGTCCCATCACCTGGATCTATCAGCGACAGGTCACAAGGCTCCTGCCTTGTCTTTACGTACCTTTGTAAGGATCATGATATATGATCCACTCCTTACTACCAACCCCAATGGAGCTTTATAATTTGTGATTTAAATGCTATAAGAAATAATAAGAAAGATGTCATTGTGCGTTGAATTTAAAACTGTATAAGCCAAATGTTCGATGTTTTGTTTAATTCATAATCTGTTTATGCTCCTTTTGTATAAAATAATTAAATTAAATAAAAACAGGGAAATGGCATGAAGATTTGCATTTCGAGAAATCATGTTCAGGTTGTAACCAGTAGCCGTGCGAACTTCCCTGGACACAGATGTTAATCTGTATATAGTTCATGTAAACCGTTATTAAGGGATCATTTGTTAAGGAAATTTTTGCTTCTCTTGTTAAGTTAAATATTTTAGAAATAAAATGGCTTTCTTGCCTTTTAAGCTCCTCTATATTTCAGTGAAAGTTTCATCAACATCAGTACAGCCGTGCTCTAGATGTACATTTCTACTTGTCGGATTTTCAAGTAGGGTGTGGGTGTGTGTGTGTGATTCGTGTGCATAACGCTACTTACACTTTTTGTTTTTAATTAAATTTTAAGTTATTGTTCATGTGCTGTAATGGCATGTTATGGCTATATTGCATATACTGAATTATTTTTAACATAGACATACCTGAGACGCAAGTATTGAGTAATTCAGAGATATATTTGTGGTCGCTCTCACTCGAGAAGTATTTCTTGTAGAGCTCAGCAGACTCTTCCATGTCGAAGAAACCTTCGTCGTCAATCTGTAGAACAAAATGTATCGGTGAACTGTACAGAATCTTTTAACAAATGAAATAAAAATATTTAAGAATATTTTTTTTATCATCCAATACACTTATACCTTTTGAAAATTAAATATTGTTCTTTTTTTTTTTAATACTGTCAATATTATACCTTTCCTCAATTAATGATAGGTTTTTTAAACATAATTCAGTTCTTTGACTGCCTCGACCACTACTCTGGGTGTACGTGCGCTCAGTAGGCGTCGAAGCCCAGATTGGAGAAAAATTGTTTTTGATACTTTTAAATTTCCACTAAAAGTCTGTAGTCAGCGAGAAGCCTTATCTGATTTTTCCTCGGATGAAGGAAATAGAAAGACTCGGTTGAGTATCAGGTCACTCTTTATAGGTCATGTCTGCTAATGAGGTCTATCCTCAATAATCCACTGGCTGTAAATGTTTATTATTATTTACCACGTGTATCCTTTTGTAGATGCATCCCATGAGGCAGGAGTTAAGTTCTGTCAACTTGTCTGTCCCTTTGGCCACCTTTATCTCCTCCACATTGACACCATGCTCCTTGCTACACTCTTGCACGTGCGGTATCATTGCTGTCATGATTTTATGCTTCTCATCTTGAGGTAGAGCCCACGCCTAGTGTTTATTATTGGAAAATTTTAATTTAAAAATCATATCTATTATACCCCTTTTCATCGCGTTTGATAAATAGTGGGAATTTTTCAATCTAATAATATTTGTGGATTTGTTCATGCCGCACGAAATAACCACCAGTTTGTGCATAATCTGACAGTTTCTGAAAGCTCTAAAATGACCTGTTCCGAATGGTGGTCGCTGATATTAGTTTAAAAACGCCTGTTGGTTTTAATCTATGCTAGGGTCCTGTTCTCAGAGGCCAAATAAATAGTGAGAGAATACAGAATATAAACATTTTGAAGGTAAAGAAAACGAAATAAAGGTATTGTAGACTTTCAGGTTCTGATGATTTTTCTAATATACGAGTAATTGGAACATTTTGGCGACTACCGCCCATAGGTCGCATCATAGTCGTGTCAACCTCTTTTCTTCCTCCCGGCAATGGCCCAACGGCTACTCACAAGCCACACGAAATGCAACAGCATAGTTGCCACTTTACGGCGGTGTCACGCGAGCGAGAGTACATCCGCGGTCGTGACGGCTCAATTCGGCCGCAATACATGCTGCGTTACCACCTCTTAAAATGATTTTTCTCAATGAAACGTAAATAAAATTTAAATTATTTTTATTAATTATATTAAAGAAAGAGGTAGTGCCATGCTGCATAGGAGGAGATAGTGCCATACATGGCGCATGACACTACATCCCCCTATGCAACGGAATTGGGTAGGCACGACTGAGGTACCTCTCGCTCTCTTGATACCGGCGTATAGTGACACCTACGATATCGCGTTTCGTACGGTTTGTGAGTAGCCGGTGGTCCTTTGAGGGGGGCAAAGCATCTGCGTAACAATCATGCGAATGTCCATGGGCGTTGGTAGTCATCAAGGGATTCCCCCTTATACAATAAAAATCCTATTCTATACTTACATAGATGTAGCCGCAAATTAAAAACAAATAAAATATTTTGCCCATTTTCGTATGAAATTATTATTGGAAATGTACACCAATATGTGGTTATTGTCTATTTATATAATAACATCAATACCAATATAATCATTATTATCAATTTGAGGCGATAGTAAATAGTTATGTGCTCTAAATGACTCCTTTATTATTGTTTATTTTTTGAGGGTTCAGTAGTATCGCTACGATATATTTCATGACATTTCTACCAATATATTCTACCAATATATCTATATTCTACTAATATACCTGTATTCTATCAATATACCTGTATTCTACCAATATACCTGTATTCTATCAATATACCTGTATTCTACCAATATACCTGTATTCTATCAATATACCTGTATCCTACTAATATACCTGTATTCTACCAATATACTACAATACATGTTACTTAATGTCATTTTTATACTATTGGTGGGAACGAGAAATAAAAGACTTGACGACTGTCGACGTCCATGGACATCCGCATTATTGTTGCCACGCACGATGCCCTGACGTTGGGCATGGAGATTTGATAAAGGTGCACCTTCATTTCACTGCAAAAAGTTTAGAACAATACTAAACGCGTTTATAACCAAAAAAGTTCACAATGAATACAATCGAAGGTTGTTTGTCTATAAGTGCATTCATTTTCTCTTAATCACCCGCGATACAAAAAGTACAAGTCATTTTTGAATAGCCAGCAGGTTTCAGCGAAATTGTCGCCTCATAAAATTTTTGCTAACCGTGAGTCTAGGTAAAAAATTACCTATCGCTGACAGAAACTGGATACCCAATCACGGCGACCGAAGTCTCTCGCAGCGGTTCTTAGTCGGTAGCAACATAGTCTGTGCTGAGTCCGGCATCTTTCGGTTCACCATGGCCCGGCTGGACTTTGCATAACGCATACGCCCTTTTTTGGCGTAATAAGAGAAAAACTAAAGTGTTAACTATGGCTAACTTCAGGGCGTCAGGTTTTCTTGACGGTGTGCGCGCGCGTCGTAGAAAAATACTCTCACAGTTTTTCCCTAACGCGCCAAAGGGGGTGTAAATTAAAAAAGAGAGCAGTAAAATGTTAGAGCCTAAATAATAATAAGTAATAAGTAAATTAATTTGATATTGACATCTCAGAAATCCTCGAGACCATTGGCATAACATCAATCGTACGATCCCCAATGAAATCACATGAATGCTTTATACTTAACATAAAAACGGCCATTTCCTGTCGAAATAATACTACACCAAAATCGAGGACGAAAAAACAAAAAGTAATCACAATTATTATTTGGTAGTTAACGATGTGGTACTTAGTGACTTTTGGCGTGGATTTAGGCAGTAGTTTAACGAGCGCCACATTTGGGTGACAATTGACAATATACCTTCATATCCTCTGCTTGTGTGAATTTGACGGGTTTGGTTTAAAATATTGGACGATAAGCCCAAGTATATTTGTATCAAATTACCTTTGTTGGAGAGAGTGATGACACTATTTTTGTTTGTAGCATAAGGGGGCAAACGAGAAATCGTAGCCTTTTGGTGTTTACCGACTCCCATGGACATTCGCGATAATTGTTACGCAGATACTTTGCCCTCCTATCACCCCCTCCCCTCCAATAGGCCGCCGGCTGCTCACAAACTGCACAAAATGTCAATCGTAATAATAATACAAGTGTAATATTAATTTGTGACAATCTAGAATTCGCGTAGGAAAAGTTAAAATGTTGCAGTTGCAAGCAGCAAGCCTTGGGACTGTTGTTTCTTGTTTTCGGATTATAAAATTTAAAAGGGAGCTTTAAATTTTTTGTGCAAATATGTTTGTCTGGTGAAATATGGACCAGAAGAAGTGAAAGCTTGAATCTATAATCTATACATATAATAAAACTGTAAAAATTGTGTGTCTGTACACTAAATATTTTTTAAATATAATAATAATAGCTTCGTAAGGCAACAGTGGTATGGAAAAAAATTAAAGAAATAAAAAAATGTCTGTTTGTATGTTTTTTTTTTTCGGACCTAAACTTTTGCTGTAGAAGCGAAGAGAAGCTCAATATAACTTCATCGGCTTTCAGCTCAATATAACTTCATTGCTTCATTGCTCTGACGAGAGACTACGTTTGAGGTCGAAAGAGGGACCGGCCCTCTCCGATATGAGAGTATTTGTTATAGCTAACTTAACTATTATTACAATGGCTAGAGGGACCGAGAGGTTCCTCCTCCCCCTCGAGGAGAGCTCGCACGAGGTAGCTAAAATGGCATCGGCGTGGACATGAAGGTTTCGCTCCTGGAGGGGATCATGACCGGGGGGGAGGGGTGGTAGCGTAGCGTAACCGCCTCATCAGAATACCTGACCGGTACGGCGGTATTATTTGAGCTAGGCAAATCGCGGATCGTGTTGGGTGCATGTTTATAATGAAACTTTTTTTATTGGATAGCTAATAAGCCTTTTTTTTTTTGTTGACGCGGGGTAACGCATTTACGCGCCTTCACCGGCACTGGGCGGGGTCCAGGGGTATGTGGGGGGCTTGTAGCACATTATAGTGCCGAATATCCACAAAAAACACCGCGAGTGAAATCTGTGATGCCTTTAGTGAGGCGGAACAAAATCATCAGGGCACCTCGACGGCTCGTCAGCCCCCTAAGGGACCAACGCCACCTCTTCACAAACAGATGGGGATGTCCCACAGCACATGACAACTCCACCGACTTTGCAATGACAGTGCAATGGGGTGAGGTCCCCATCCTCGCCCCTTGCCCCGTGCGCAAAAGCGCCTCCTCCTGTTGCTCTTAGGTCCCCTCTTCCTATATAATACGCCTGGCCCACATATAGGGTGTAATTTGTTTTGGTAACAGGAACATCTGACCCTTCAGAGAGATAAATTTTCTAATTTGATTACTTACTTAATGATTAATTAATTCGACGGAGTAGAATTTTATATACAAGATAATGTGTGATATTGATATTTATTTAAAACAAAACCTTAGCATAACTAGAAATAAAAAAGTGAACAATTCAGGCAAGAAGTGCTGCCAGTCCGTTTTAAGCTTTACCTTGAAATAGCTTCTCTGACAGAAACCATTCTTGTTGGCATTACCTTGTTTAAGTGGTCACAAAAAATAAATGCCTCCTTCAATTGCCATCACTGAGTTCATATGGAGGAGACAATCATGAAGGTCTCTTTTATACTATAAGGGGTCATACGACCAGGCGGAGCCTGTTGACGCCCAGAGACATCTACATAACTGCCATACAGACACATTGTATTACATCCCGCATCCTCCTCCAACACGCCAACGACTATTCACAAACTATACGAATCACCACAGGCACAGCAAGGCGTTGGTAGTCAGCAGCAAATTGGTGGCTCGTTTGTGTCGTGTGCCATAAAAATAAATAAAAAACTATTAAACTAAATTTATACCGCGATGCTGCAATTAATATAAATCAGAGGCCAACAAAATTTCCTCCAAGTTGCACGGTGTGCAGACCAATATCATAAAGTTTTAACCAACATAAGAAAAAGGATCGGAATTACGGTTTTTTTTTGTGGCGTTATGTTGGTACTCTTACTTATTTGACAAGTTCGGCGATTTTGAATCTTCAGTTCATTGTTGACAGTTGCTTTGCTTCCACGTATTTTGGTTTGTCTTCGATATTTACCTATTCAAAAAATTGGAACAAAGTGCCAGTATCAAATTTTGTTTGAAAAACGAAATGTACCTTGTACAACTAGCCGAGAACAGAACTTGGTCACAGTTAATAGTTTTATAAACAATTGTGTAATTGTAATTTGTAAATCAAAATTGTGGGAATTTCACTCCTAAAACGAAAAAAGGTATTAACCGCTATAATTCTTTCCTTGATGTTTTAGAAAAAAGATATATGAGAGCATCCAATGAATTTTGTATTCGAATAATTAATATTTTGGCCTTTGGTAAACCGATTTTTATGGAATATTCCCTGAAGAGGATTGACGTTGATAGGAATGGATATGAATGTACTACGTTATTCACAGATAAAAAATTAAGAAGAATAATTCGTAATTTCCATTTAATTTACCAATGAAGTTTATTGTAGTGGCTAAAATAAAATAGCAAACTGTTATAATACTAGCAGTCCGCCCCCGCTTCGCACAGATAATTCACGAAATATGGCAAAACATGATTTATTTACAAAGCAACTTGTTGTATGAAAAAAATGTCGTAACCTAAGTTCATCATTGATAACGTAAGAGTCTAGTGGTATAAGAATTTTCGAAATCGGTCCTGTAGTTTCGGGGCCCATGCAATGTAAACAAACAAACAAGAAAATGTTTCATCTATATATTATTAGTACTGATTAAGCAATATATGTATCTCACGTCCCAAAATATCAAATGAGATCCACAAAAACTGGTGTAACAAAGGTAGGCAGTATGTTTTGCGAACATAAGTATCAAATAAATTACAATTTATGGTTTCACATGTTCCGAATGGCAAAAACTACAGAAACAAGCTTAGTTATTTTAGCAAAATCTATCTTAGTTCAAGCGGCGTTAAATTACTAGTCAAGGGACAAGAACAAGTTTTTATTTAATTGCCATAAAAATACGAAAATAGACATTAAATTGAATCAAACCAAAAAATTCAGTACACGTAGTACATACACTATTTTGCAAATGATATAAAAGCTTTTATAAATTCTAAATTTTATCAAATATCAAAATTATAAAAGCTTCTATAAATTCTAAATTCTAAATTCAAATCTTATTTTGGAATTTGCCCAAACACGATGGGATTGAAATATTCTATTGCAGACTTCGATCCTCATCTTCGATCTCCATGCTCAGACCCCAGATGTAGTCACCCAAGACAGATGTAAGTCCCCCCCTCCCCGATTATAGGGTTCCACAATTTAATACAGACTCAATCGTCAGCTTCATTTTCAGACCCTGGATATCATTCAAGTCAAAGTCCATTTTAAGACCACTTAAACATGCCTTCCACGTTGAAATTCTGATATTTTATTACCTGGTACCCATAAGCACCACACAGCAATCGTGCTGGGGATGGCCCCAGGTCCTGTATGCCATCCTTGTCTAAAGATCACACACGATATTTCTTTAGAGAGTTCCTATGGCCACTTTCCTTCCCATCATCAGACCCTGAATGTCATCTTGGCGTAAAGAACTTGTCAAATCAAATTGTAGTAAAAAAGTATATTTTCTTACAGAGCTCCCATGGTTCTATATTCAGTCTCCATTATTAGAACAGATCGATCGTTCCGTAATGATGAATTGGCAATAAATAAAAAGCCTTTATTTCCCAATACCCTTAATATAACATTAACTTGACTGGTGTAATTTGTTTTTCAATTGATTGATTTGTTAGTTGCTTCGCTTATAGACTTTTCTTTGGGGTGTGGACGGGTCCTCTATGGGTAATGATCAACTCCTTCCAGTTATCTCTGTCGCATGCGTCCTTTCGCTTTACGCTATTTGGGCTAGTTCGACTGTCCACACTCTCTTTGGTTTGCCTACTTTTCTCTTTCTTTCTAGACCTTTCTATACTGTGATTCTAGCTGTCCATCTACCATTTTTCCATTCCATTGTCATTTCAGCTTTAGAGCATACGCTAAACATCGGTTACCCCGTTTTACTGTCTTATGATTATTAGATTTCCTTTCAATATCTCTTTGTGTTGTTTTCATTTTTTGTTTTGCTTCTGCCGGGAATACCCAAAATTGCCGTCTCCTCATTTTTCAACTTACATATACAATGGTTTTTCCACAATGTGGGATCCGCGACTGCTTTCAGATGAATAAAAACGGTCACTATCGGCTATTTCACGTTGCTGTTAGGAGTTATTTGAAGCCGATGCAGATGATTTTTTTGAATCGGTGGGAAACAAAACAACAATCGAAACAGTTGAGAAGATCTGGTTAACCACCCCCTAAAAAGGCAAAGGCGATTTTGTCGACAAATATAGCTTCAGTATTCTGGGGCTCGAAGCGTGTGATTGATTATGTTGAAAGGGGTCAGACTATGAACTCTGATTACTGCTGCACCTTACTACGTCGTCTATAAGATGAAATAAAAGAGAAGCGTCCAGGAATACTCAGAAGGAAAGTCCTGTTTCATCAAGATAACACCCGTCTTCACACGTCTGTGCAATCAATGGCTGAAATCCACAATTTTGACTTTGAACTTTTACCGCATCCGCCTTATTCACCTGATCTGGCACCGTCAGAATTCTTTCTGTTCTCTAACCTAAAATAGCACTTGGGAGGTCATAGATTTTCGACAAGCTGCAAAGTGAAAACAGCAGTAGACGCATATTTTGACTTTAAGGAACAATCATTTTTGTTCAACGGTCTAAATGCAAATGGGAGATATGTATGTAGAAAAATAAAAATGTAACTGATTTAGTATATGTTTATTATTGGTTAGGCCAAATATTTTTAATCCAACCACGTAAACAAGACTTAGAAATTATGTATTTATAAGTGTACATTTATAATTTCTACAAAATGTAATGAAAATGTACAAGAAATTTAAAAATTGACGATTTAGAAATATTTTTAATCGAAGACAATAAAATAAGCAATTTTTAAACGCAAGATAGTGATATCACGTCATCAATTTTACGAAAATGTCAGTTTTAGGTAACAATTAATTTCTATGGTGGATCTCAGAAGGATTAATAAATGTTATATCTGTGACACTTAAGGCTATTTGTTACTACAATAGTAACCGGTAAAACCGGCCCCAAGTCTATCAAAAGCTTACCAACGCTTTCATAATAAAGCTAAATAGTTTCTTTGTTTGTTTGAACACACTAATCTCTGGAATAACAAGTCAAATTCGTTTTTTGTTTATGATAGCTATTTTCATGACGAAGGTTTATATGCTATATGCCATAGCTCTGCAATCAAACGGACCGAACTTACGTGAGTGATTATAATAAAATTAAAATAAATCCAATAGAAATATAATAAAATAAATCCAAATACGCAGCAGCAATAAATAAATTAAAGAAAAAAGCACCAATAAACAACTTTATTAAATATTAATCAAAAATAGAAAATATCACTCGCTTCATAATTCGGCTTCAGCTCTTCATTAATCATGTAGATCTTTAAAGGGACGGGAAGAACTGAAACAAAAATCATCATTTTAAATAAAATTATTTCCTTTTAGATATATCGTTATTGTGCTTTATATACCAAAATTAAATATTACTTAAAAATTGTTAGGTAGTGCTGCGTGAACTACGTGTGTTTATTTTGTTAGGTAGTGCTGCGTGAACTACGTGTGTTTATTTTGTTAGGTAGTGCTGCGTGAACTACGTGTGTTTATTTTGTTAGGTAGTGGTGCGTGAACTACGTGTGTTTATTTTGTTAGGTAGTGCTGCGTGAACTACGTGTGTTTATTTTGCTAGGTAGTGGTGCGTGAACTACGTGTGTTTATTTTGTTAGGTAGTGCTGCGTGAACTACGTGTGTTTATTTTGTTAGGTAGTGCTGCGTGAACTACGTGTGTTTATTTTCCTTTCGCACAAACTACTGCACGGTTTTGAATGAAAATTGTTACAGTTATAGTTTATTATCTGGAATAATAGAAGGATTACTTTTTTATAGTATAGGGGGAAAAATGAGCAATCGGAGCCTTTCAACGACTATGCGTTGCATGATTGTTACGCAGATGCTTTGCCGTTCCATCCCACACACAACGGGCCACCAGCTACCCACAGACCGCATGAAACGCGTCACCGTAGGTGTCACTTTGCGGCAGTATGAGGTGAGCGAGAGTCAGTCGTGCCGACCCAATTCCGCTACAATGCAGCCTGGTACTGATTTAATTTTCTTTCTATACCTATCGTCATTAGGTATACGATATCCAATTTACTGTTGTATTATAATCCCCATAATGTACATTACATTATTTAAATTCAAAAATGCAGAAGAAAAGCTCTGTAAGTCAGTTTACGGATGGTATAATTTTACATAATAACGGTTTCTTACTTGTTCTGGGACCACATCGCACGAAGGAGTGAAACAAATGATTTGTTAGGCTCGCCCGCTCTCAGGCACTGCCCAGGCGGAACATTACTATGGCCAATGTCTCGGAACGTTCTCGTGCTTGTAGTTAGTGTTACTAATATGAGACGTTATCACATCAAAGAAATATTTACCTTGCTCTTGTATGGTTTGGTACATTCTAGCAGCAACTGCGATCTCTCGCAACCCTCCTCTCCGTCACCAACCGCCTGGTCGTTCACTGGCAAGTATTCAAAAATTTGAAAAAGGAGGTTAACAGCTCCAAGAAGTTTTGATATATTTCATAAAAAAATATTATGTGACGTTCATTGGCTTACAAAACTACGACGATTTCATATTCGACAGTCACTGTAAAGCATGCGTGATTGTACATAGACATATTTTTTTGCAATGTCAATGTAACGTGTATGTAACGTGTATGATTGTGTAGTTTTTACAACTATAAGATATAATTAATGTTCTAATTAAACGATGTGCGAAATTTTAACATATTCCCTTGAGATACAAAGTGCATAACCAGTGTATAATTTAATAATTGCAAATCTTTTATTTGGACAATTTTGATACGTTCGTATTTTATGCGGTGTTCATCAAAAGGCTCTGCTGCTTGCTCCCACCCCCCCCTATTTCTTTATTTAACATGTGGAAGCCCCGTCCACACAAAAAAATCCATCTTAGCTGGGCCATGACTGAGAGGTGGTAATGGCCAAAGGAGATCGTGCGGCATCCTTGTGGCCAACAGTTTTTGGGCTTGACAGCTTGGCAGGCTGAGAACCTCAGAGTTCTGCCTATGAGGTTTCAGCGTTTTTCTTTTCACCTCCGATCTTCAGGTTCCTCGCCGCCCACACTGGTGTCCTATGTAAGACCACAGACCGCACAACACTACTAGTACAATCTCCTACAGGAGGTATCAGGCCCAAATTGCTTGGGGAGTAGCCGTGACAAAGCCGTCTCCGCCCTCTTTAGTTTCGGAGAGAAGCGTCTGAAGTGGCTTATAAAATTCCACCAGCTATCCAGCGTGGGCCCCAGATATTTCATTGCTGCTTCCCCTCCCTGTACAAAAAAGAATCTACTAGCGGCTTAGGTGAGAGTTGATGTCCCTACCTGAGGAGCATTTAGTTATAATCTACTAGCGGCTTAGGTGAGAGTTGATGTCCCTACCTGAGGAGCATTTAGTTATAATCTACTAGCGGCTCAGGTGAGAGTTGATGTCCCTACCTGAGGAGCATTTAGTTATAATCTCCTGTATTGTTTCTTGATCATCAGCACTTGAGAATTTGCCCTTCGCCAGCTCCGTCGCTGTGTCTGCATCGAATAATCCTTTGTCGTTTATCTGAATATGAACGTGGCGTGTTTATTTAAAGTCTGAAATAATCATACCTCTACAAGAGAGAAAGTGGGTTTTGAACGAATAA
>JAFELO010000331.1:538866-552283 GCA_017140195.1 Eumaeus atala | reverse complement strand
GATTCTTTTAAGAATGCACTTGAGCAAGCAACTGTCTATTTTTCCAGATTTACCATCGGACTTGACTTGCTCCGGAGTGACGCTGAACTCTTTGCTGCACTCCGTCAGATGTGGCAGAATATCTCCGAACATCCTAGCGCGTTCTTCGTCGGTCAGTGCCTAAGTTGTTGTATTAATTAGACATATTAATTGGCGACCGGCTGGCCCAGTTGTTAACGTGGCGGTTAGCCCGCGTACGACGCCAGAGGTTGCGGGATCGAACCTCGCCACGGTCATTGATTGTTAACATATGTATTATATGTATTTATATAATAAAAATCTTAAAAATATGACATTTCTTAAATTTATAACAATATTAAATATAATTCCGTTGTCTTTTACCTGTAACACATAAATTGGCGAGTCCTGTGTTTTAAATAACATGCATTGCATGACTTGTGCCTGATGTTACATTGCTTATTTACCTTATGCATAACCCATTTGTCGCGGTCTTAGGGCACTCTGTGCATTATTAATTTTACTGTTCCGTCTTAAACTATTGAGTGTATCTATCAAATATTTTCTTTCGTCCTAATGGCCTCCCTGACTGCCTTGGTGTACTGGCATGTTTAGCTGAATAATGAGATCAAGTCCTGTATAGGACCAGAAGTGTAAGAATTGAACCCCGTGCCAAACTAACCTTAGTTGATGATGATGATGTGTTCATGATATCTAGACTCTGAAGGCCATAGCCGAAATTTCGACACTATAATATTGTCTAAAATTTGTTAGTGACATTTTTATTTTGATTTTACATACATCACGAATATTAGGCAATCAAAAAACTATTATTACAAATTAGTAACAATTTTAATGTTGAATATACATAGCAATACAAGAATTTTTACTTAATTACCTTGAACTTCAACTAGTATTATCTGATTGAAAAGAATATTTCGCATTTTTTTTTTACATATTTTACTAAAATTTCTAACAGTTTGTAAAATATTTAAATAAACAAAATATTTTTTATAAATACTATAGATAATCGGAAACGGCTTTTATGTACCGCTAATGGATTGCCCGTCGTGCATCGGTTGATATTAAAAAGTTAGTTTTTTCTACAACAATTCTTAAAACTTTAAAAGTATTGACACACCACGCTTTTCTTAGCACGAAAAATTTGCAAAAGTTTTCCTGTACGCTTAAAAAAATGGTATTCAAATAAGATAATTAAAAGCTATACTTACACTGGCATGTTGACAGAAAATGGCTAAAAGAACTGAGCATGACACGAAAAATCGGAACCCGATCATTTTGACAGAACAAAAGGCAAACTCCTTACTGATGTTGACTCCTCAGACGCAGCCTTTATATACTAACAATAGCAATGATCGATCCTTGGATATTTATCTCTTGTGACGTGTTAGGATTTATTAAATTAGCACTAGAGGCCACTTTTTGCGACTGACGATTTACCAGTTTTTCCGCACTTTGATTAAAGTTCACTTTTTTTCATAATGCAGTATTAAAAAACACGTATTAAATTCATTACTACATTTAGTTGGCTATGCTTCGACTTAATGTGCATAATAACAAGTACCTGCCTGGTATAAGCTTACAACAATTTAATTTTCAATCCATAAATTTAAATGTTTAAATGCATTATAACGTGGTTTATTAAAATATAGAACGGGGGGCAAACGAGAAATCGGAGCATTTTAACGACTACGCACGCATATGAAAATCCACAAAACTACCCACTATGCTGATGGGTTGAACTCCACCCTCGCCCCCCCCAATGGGCCACCGGATACTCGCAAACCGCGTGAAACGCGACACTTAAAATGTCACGTTACGGCGGCATTATTTGAGCGAGATATACCCCCCGTGCCGGCCCAATTACGTTGCATTGGAGGATGTAGTGTCATGCACCCTGCATGGCACTACCTCTTCCTATGCTGCATGGCACTACATCATAAATACTATAGTGAAAACTAACGATAATCATTAAAAACTATCGATCCACCACGCTTCGCCCGATAATAGCCAGACTGCTAGGATTAAAAATAAAATGTAGCCAGAGAAAGTTCCATAAACATTGATTCAGCCGTCCTAGCCAATGTCAAGTAGGTAGAGATTACCCAAACAGAATGATAGGAAGAGAGACATACATTAATACATTATATAAATGTTTGTTTATATATTAGTATCGTAAAAGTGGAACACTGCACGAGAAAAAAACCTTTAAAATAATTTATAGACAATTTTAGATAGTAGAATAGATAAGATAGCTTTTGCATCTGTGGTTATCTCTTGACCGTGGATGAAAACAAATTATATGACCATCTTATAATTTTAGAAGGTTGATGTAGAATAATTTGATGCAATGATGAAGCAAGCCACCTCCGGAAGCTCTGCAAGTTCCAGGTTAGACCTCACATGAGCCTCTTTAAGCAGGCCATCTTGAAGTGCCATTTGACCGCATTCAATATCGCACGAAATTCCACCAGATCCAGCTGGTGACTGTATCGAAGTTTCGGAAGTAACAGAACATGATATTTATCATCCTCCTTCCTTCATCCTTCATCCCATCCAGCGAATGGGCCAGCTGAAATTCATAATTCGCACGAAACGTGAAAGTGCTTTCACTTTTCGCCAGTGTCTTGCGAGAGTGTGGTCTTTTCTTTAATTTTATTATAGTTGTAAAAGTACACACTACAACAGTAACATTCGCGTAAACTTTCGATATCAATTACGCACATGATTTTAAGAGTATAATTTGACATGGACACATCTTTCATACGTACGATTTTGCGGCGCTGTGTCTTCGTATTTTTGTAAATCGATGGACTAATGTAATCTGCGTATGTATGTACTGTCATGCGTAACGTAATTGACTTATTTGAGTTAACGACTGTTTTGGGTTTTCACGTTGTTGTACAAAACATATAAAGACAAGGCCAAGTTATTATTAGCTTAAATTTAATTAAGAACCACATAACACTGGAAAGCACTTGCGTGTTTCCGATATTTAGGACCGCTTTCACGGATTACATTTAAAATGCTAAATATGTAGATAATCGAAACATAGCACAAGTGCTTCACATTATTTACATTAATCGGAGACCTGGGAAACCAAAATTCGTAAAATATTTGACACTTGAGTTTAATAGGCAAATTATTAAAACTTATTATACCTGGCACTTTATTTTTAGAATACATTCAGTAAGTTTTTGTACTATATAATGTCAATGCTACTTTGTTGCGGAATTGGGCCGTCACGATCGCGTAAGTAACTTAATACAATATGCGATGGCTATGTTGTGCCGGTCTACCTATCCCTAGAAGCGATCAGTGGACAACTGATGATGATGATGCTGTCCCGTATCGTGTGGTTAGACAATACGAAAAGCACGCGGATGGACGTTAGCTTGCAATTAAGTTTTGAATCAGCTTATTTATCAATATCTAAAAATATAAGGTGGGTTAAGTGTCCAGTGTCAAGTGGGTAAAGTCCGTGTCTCGAAATTGTTATAATATATATATAATCTGTTCAATTTCCACTATTCTTTCGCCCGGTGGTAATCGGTAAGACAGACAGACAGCGGAGTCTTACTATTAGGGTCACGTTTTATTTACCCTTTGGGTACGAAACCCTAAAAAGATGTAACTACAGATACCAAAAAAGGTATATGTCGTAGTCGTATTGTACAAATTGCCGTACATCCAGCTATTTTCAAAAATAAGGCCCTTTTGTCTTGTGGCGGGTAAACGATTAGCCGCATTGAATACGGCTGAGTGAAATTCCGTCAGAAAGTATTCGGTACATGAAGCCAATAATTTAATTTTTATTAGTTTTCACCAAAGTTGGTTGTAAATTATGAGATATGCATATAAATACCAGCCTACAATTTACCCCAAGAAATATCCGGATAACGAGATGCCATACAGCAAGAAATGCGGCTGCATATCCGTCACTTCACGTTGATTTCGCAAATTTGCGTTACGAAATTGTCACCACGTGTGTTAAATGTGGATAAAATAATTCAAAAAAATGCTGTATTGCCGCCGATTTGGGTGTGGTGTTTTGTGAGTAGCCGGTGGCCCATTGCAGGGGAGGAAAAGATGAGGACAATCCACCTGCATGATAATAATGTGGACGTCCATGGGAATCGGTAGCCGTCAAAGGGGTTTCCGGTTATTCGATTTCTCCATTTACTATAAAAAAAGGTCCGATCAACAGTCCGAAGTCGGGAAGTAGATGGCGAGCACGTAACGTCGGTTTCGCGCCCTTCACTCTCCCATCCGCGGGAGCGGGCCAGCCCCCTCTTTCAACGCCAAAAACCTAGTCTCGTCGCCGAACGAGCACTCATAGCAATCCGATGAATATTTATTATATACGGCAAAAATTGTCCAGGCTCTGATTTCTCTCCGGACTCGTATCGGCACACACACACTTGTGCACTATGTGTCCCACACAGATGGCTCGTCTCTAAAGTGGTGACTCCCGTTGCTGAAATTCAGCTAGAAGAGCATTAATGTTACACTCTTTCATTTCCAGTCGTAATCTACACAGTAGGTCATTCATTCACGTCAGCGGCGCGGCCATTTTAGTTACCGTCCGCGAGATGCTCACGACTTCACTTGGGGATAAGAGCACCCGTGATTTCTCTTTCCATGGTAATAATAGTTTAATGAGCTATCGTAAGCATTCTCGTATCGCGGTATGCATCTTTCCCATCTGCGGCATAATGGGGGGACGGACACCCCCTTCGACTCAAAATCTATTCTCGTTGCCCGATGAGCACACAGAACAATCCTAGAAGGCCCTATTTAGCTTCTATTCGTTTCCAAAATAAAAGCTCAGGAACGAATAAAAATACTCCATCAGCAAGATGAGGTCATGGCGTCCATATAGTAGTGGCCTGTTCAAGCCGGATGCGATTAGGGTTAGATCTACGTCCAGCAGTGGAGAGGATTTGCTTACGATGATGTCTATTTGTGTGCGCGGATGTGTGTGTGCATAATGTCCAATATCTCTATCTAGTACGTGAGCGAGACCGGCGCGGCCTTGATATAATTGTGTGTTACTTGATGAACACAATCACTTATAACGTTGCCAAGGAAGCGTGACTTGCATACACAGATTATTCCATTATTTCTTTTTTTTTTGCAAACAACCTTTTTTATGAGTTTTATTCGTATGCTGGCCTTCACCTAATGACAGAAAAATATTCAATTTCCTCCAAGAACAGACAATGGGCGAAACGGATGGGCCATTATAAATGTTGTTTCTAAATTTGTCTATATCCATATTTGGTCCATTAATTAAATACAATTGAATTTAAATTATGTAAACATTTACATTAGATGCATGAATTACTTAATGTATATACATTAAGTGACAGGGCCGAATGGAAGCAATTCTATCGACAATAATTATGCAGAAATATAAGCAATTTTTAGAAATAAATAAACAGTAATCTATCTATATATAGAAATGTATCTTATCGGTCCAAAGCTGGACACAACCTCTTTTATTTCCACATAATAGACACAGTGTGCAGATGTGTTATTTTATGAGATTTCATTTTACTTATTTATTTATTTATTTTACAATCTGTGTACATAATTTTTTTTTTTTTTATTTGAATTAATTATTAAATATTAGCACTTTCGGCCAATATCGACGGTTTGGGAGATGAAACATACGACGCCTCAGGCTGTATAGAACAATACATCTGTTTCTTTTTGATAAATAAAAATAAAACAATTGAAAAAGGCAATGTTATATTTAAATTATGCAAAAACAAAATTCTTGGGATCCGCCTCGTATATACACTTGGCCGACCAGAACGATGCCTCGCAGATGTCTTTGTAGTTGGATGCTGCGAACAGAAATAAAACCTCGCCTGAGAGATCTCTTACGAAGTAAGTAGTAGCAAAACATAAGTTCTGCCGGTTTTTGTGCCGTTTATAAATTTACAGTGGCCCATCGGCATAATATGTCAACCACACAAAGGAGATGGAGAACGTTGCATCGTGTGAGAAGATAAAAAGAATGGGGCACGTAGATGAAATTCTCCATCGACAAGATCTCTTAAAAAGAAAGAATGTTACTTACAAACGTCTTTACATTTTTCAACTGCTATCTTTACAGGCTTTTTCAGTTCTGGTGGATACATCAAGTCTATCTGTTTAATCGTGGCTTCGTAATTTAATTTATTGTTTTTGACCTGAAATTGAAATAAAAAATATATCGTGTAGAGAAAGTATTTATGAAACACGAGGATGAATAATTTTGACATATTTCGTATGGGACTTATTGCAATAGAACTACTTTTACAGATTTTATCGCGATTCATAGTATTAATTAACTAACCGACGTTTTAGAAGCTTTGCAGCAACTAAGGTCACGGATGGACTCACCATGATTGTTGCTTTTTAGAACAGGTGGACAAACGAGCATTTGGAGTCTTTTTACGACTGCCGACACCTGCGAACATCCACATAATTACTATGCCTATGAGTTGCTCTCCTTCCTCCTCCCCAATGGGCCACCGGCTACTCACAGACCGCACGAAACTTAAGTACTTTTATTGTAATGAGTAACATTCGCGTAAATTTTAAATATCATTATAGAAATTATGTCAAATATCTATCTCCAGTAGCCAAGTATTAGGATAGATAATATTAATACATGTGTAATAAAGATTACGTATAGACATAACTGAGAATCTGAGACAACACAGTATTATGTATTGATAACAAAATAGGCGTCCAATTGAAGGAAAATTGCGAAACAGATTGTTATAGAGACAGAAAATTATAGTTATGCTTTTTGCTAGTCATGAGTATTGAGACATCACTTGTTACGATGTGAAACAGGCGGTGTTACATATGTTGTAGTCGTTTTGTATATAATCGCCGTATAACATTACGGCTAGCCATTTTCAAAAACAGGGCCGTTTTGCTTTGTGGTGGGCCTAACTATGGCTGCTGACGTTTAGCCTTATAAAATCTATTGACTTTAGGCAGCGGTAGTGATCGACACAAATATGAAATTAGGCCAATTGTTTAAAACACTGCAATGCAAATAAAAAAAAAATAACCCAACCACAAAGAAACCTATATATAATAAACCTATATGGCCTTTTTTTTTTATTTCTCTGTATTCTACAATCGACGCCACTTTTGTTATCATGTCAGGCAACGCCGTGAGTGTTAACATTAGGAACTAAAGTATGTCGAAAGGCCGATAATAATTCACTATATTTCAATTAGGATAGCTTTATTGAATATCGTATAACGACGAACACTTTCTGGCGGAATTTATCTCAGCCGTATTCAATCCAGCTAATCGTTGGCCCGCCAAAAAATAAAACGACCCTGTTTTTGAAGATGGCTAGCCGTAATGAAATACGGCGAATTAGACAATGCGACTGCGACACATATACCTATGTAGTGTAACACTTTATATTTATCATGTTGTTCCGTATACTGCTTGCTAATGTTATGAACGTAATTTAACCTATTTATCCGGTGGAAGGCTTGCCACTTAGTATGGTGCCGAGTACCCATCAAAGCTGGCCAGTCTTCTAACAGGACAATGCAATGGTTCGAGGATCCGGCCTCATATATCCATCCTACAAGAGGTGTCCCTATTGAGATTTACTCTTATGGACTGCGCCTTCTGTTCAATTGATGCCCCACTGGGCACTGGTCACTGTACCTTAGACTAGTGAGCCCCATTCTCACGCCATCACAACTGATTAAGTAGTTACAGAGGACCGATCAGGTCTTATCGCTAAGACTTCATAGTTATGTTCAATTACTGATTAATAATAGGCATTTAATTAAACTTTCAATCAATTATTATTAACAACTTGCACGGTCGAATATCTCGCTATATTTAAGTTAATCTTACTGAGAAGAGTTAATATTATAAATGTTAGAGGCTTGTATCTAACGCTACGGTCGCCAGTGGTTTTTGTTTTAATAAACATTGGCCTGTTTCTGGAGGCATATTACTTACAATTTGCGACATTTGGTATATACAGGCGATATAGCACATGACGCTTTTCTCCTCTATAAACTTCCCTTTCTCGATATCTCCGATCAAATCTGTATCAGAAGTATAGAATCGTGAATGAAATAAACAAGATGGCAGTGGCGTAAAAATGCTGACTGAAAAAAGACCTGGGAAAATTCTCGCATGGTGCTTCTCCCTCCCAGCATAATAAAAGCTATACCAGTATCGTCCTCTTAGGCTTTCCGACCGGAGGCCACGGCATTTCGCTGGCTTACCACCTTCTTGTTACGCCACTGCACGCTAGCGGATTCCCGCCCAGGCTTACATACGCACTCAAAGTAATTAAGACAGAGTTGACCAATTGCTTTTATGAATATGGAGCTGACTTTTGCAGGGCAGAAACGTGGGTCCTGGCCTGCAAAAGTCACTTGGATAGTCTGTCTTTTGCTGGGTGAACTCAGATGTATCCAATACTTCAAACAATGATCACAGTATAAGTATAAAAACTTATGGGCATCGAAATTTATTATACTTTTTTTTTAGTTATAAGATAGCGGAATTCCAGATGTGGCCAAGCACAACACAAATATGTGCTATTGACGTCTTTATTTTGAGTTATTTTGGACACCAAGTCTGTTAAACAAATAGGTGCCGACGTCCAAATCTAGGTGCAATAATTTAGAGTCGTTTATTGTTGACGAATGTTTTTATTTATTTTCTCTTCCATTGGTCTACAAAACTGCACAATCATGCTGAGATGTTGGATATTACTTTTAAGCTAAATAAAAAAGCCCTTACCCTCAGCTACGTCGTTTTTACTCATACACGTCTTTTTTAATATCTTCAGGGAGTTTTTCATCTGTTGTCTTGTTAGCTACGAAATAATTAGGCTTTAATAGTGCTTATTACAGCAGTGAGGCTAAAGATCAGATGAATCATCTCGAGGTAATTGACAAGAACAATTTCCTCCCGCGCACAACTTCTTTTATGGATTCAGCTGAAACAACTAGGGATCTTCGAGAAAGGTGCATCATCTTTAAAGCCAGCAGCGCGAGCCTGCAAAACCTCTATTTTTCTGGATGTATGTGGGGGTTGTTAATAACTTATCATATAACCTGACTCGTTAATCCTTAAGCAAAAAACACTGATCGGTATAAACACAGGATTTACAAAGTATTCAACTTGAATAATCTTGTGGTAATGCATTGATATTGATTGTTAAACTTGTTCTGTGTAATTGATACATAAATTGTTGTATCAATTACGTAGAATAAGATAGAGGTATACTCATTGAATTGTAATTCTCAGAGATTTAATAGAATCAAGTCCTGCCTTATCTACTTCAATTCTGTAAATAATAAAATGTGAAATATAAGCGCCAAGTTGAATTCTAAGAATATCCGTCTTTTTTGACTTTTCTAAGAAAATAATGGAGATTTAAAAGTGATATGGTCTGGATGGAACATATCGAAATTTTAATTGTAATAATATCTAAAATAAGGTAATGCTTCGACTTCGCTATTTTTACATTGGAAACAAAGGATGCTTGCTATTCATTAGGATTATCGAGTCCAATTTGTCGAAAATGGACGTATTTGTAGAAACACGGAACTTGGATGACCAAGTTTGCTCTGTTTTTTTTTTAGTACATCATGCTTTTTGGCATTATATGTACTTCATGCCGACCATTTAGTCATAACATGCATGTGAACGTTAACATAATAATTTGGGCGACGTCTGTGAATTTTTTTATATGCGTAACTCGTTAGTTTGAAAGATTTCGAGGTTTATAGATGATATCATTCGTGTACATACACATACGATCATGCGCCACTTGGTCCTTTTTTCATTTGGCTGTACATGTTACTGTGTGACTAGAGGCATTTCATATTACGTAATAAATAACCAATAAATAGTTAATTTATCTTTTTAATAACATTCTGTTTGGACATTGTGTATACATGAGTACATATACACAATGTTCACCACAATATATACCCACAATGGGCCAGAGTTTAGGCATTAAATGCATGTTAAATATTTATAATTCAGACACGTTGAATGCAAGAAACGCTGTATATACGTATACCGCGGTAAACCACAAATCAAATTACCGTCGTTATTTACGATGGTTTAGTTTAACGTAATCATTACCATGTCGTTCAGGGCTGTCGAGATATCGTTAAACGTTTTTCCGGCTAAACAATCAAGGTCCTTTCTGGAAACTGTTGTAGTTATGTATAATATATCACTCGCTGACATTCGGTCTCAACAGATTGAACAGTATGGAATGAAGAACCCATCTCATACCATAATCTTCCCTTTTTTCTTGATAAATAGTTATTCAAGATTGTAATCTATATACATGCCATATTCATTCAACTCCGTTCAGTAGTTTTTGCTTAAGATAATAACGAACATATATTTGAAACTTTAGATTTTTTTATCATTATCATCATTAGATTGTAACACTTTCTCTCAGTTTGCATTCTAATGAGATACGTCAGAGACTCTGGAATACAGCCGTTGTAAATAGCCCATCGCCATTGCGACCTTATAAGGTGAACAGAATATCCGTTTGCTATCGCAATTATATCATAAAAATAAAACTTGTAAAAAATCTTACAGCATTTGCATTTAATGTGAGAACAGCAACGAATAACAAGTAAAAATAATGCCGATACATTGTTTTAATACACAGCACGTTACTGTTTGTTTTGCAGCGTGACACACAATATAAAGACAACATAATAACAGGATGGGATGTAAACACACCTTACGGTTGTTGATAGGTAACATTTTCTGACTTGCTTGAAGTAGTATTACACATCATCATCATTATCAGCCCTTATCGGTCCACTATTGGACATAGGCCTCTTCCAATGAACGCCAAGACGACCGATCTCCAGCTACTCGCGTCCCATCCTGGACCGGCTACTGCACGGAGATCGTCTTCCCACCTGGTGAACGGTCGACCAACACTTCGTATTGTGATTATAACAAGAGAAACCCTCGTGATTCAAGCCTTGTCGTGGCGATAGGGCTGGGTAGTCTGGGGTAAAGCAGATACGTTAGGCGTCAATCAAACTGAGTTGGCTGCTTACTGACGTTTTTAACGAATAATAAAATCGTTATCGAATATAAATTTCAGGATCTAAAATCAGTACAATCTTCAGAAAATGTCCTTTTTAAAATAAGCGTAATTAACGTTTTGTAAATAAATGTCTTACAGTCAAACTTTGGCTATTTCTTGTCACAAAATAAAACAACAAAAATTATTCATAAATGTTCTTCATATAAATTTAGGCAAAAACAAAATTTTCTGGATCATATTCGTACATACATCTCGCGGTGAGGAAAGACGCATCACACAGATCTTTTGTGGTTTTGCCTGTAATGAAATCACGAATTTTATTTTAAAAAATTTGGTCGCCTTTCGTTGCTTGGTAGGTATGTTATTTAAAATATTATTTAATTTAATCATGAGCAGCAGGATTTAGGATTATTTATTTTTTACTTTTCTCCGTCTATGGCTGCTGTCCTCATGGGTCCTTATATATTTCCGAGACTTCTGTCCGATCATACCTTTAAACTACAAAATAATACTGGCACTAGCCAGTAATACTGTGTTATATAGTACACAGATCAGCAAACTAACCAATTGTGTGGTATTTATGTTATGTTAAACTCCCTTATGTAAAACTTCAAGGTGGGAATAGATGATTGGTGAACCAGTTGCAGCCGGTTCATGATGTCCCAGAGAATCAGGCCTAACACGGATGCCTGTGAAACTCTACACACGTCCCTTGTGATTTGTAACAATTATGTTTTGTTATACAATTACACTTTTCATAACCATACTGTAGACACCTAAAATACAATAGAGTTTGGGAACTGTCTCATTTCATTAATTATCCAAGATTATTTCATTACACCTTCCCCAATAGGACACCAGAAACCCACACACCGCACGAAACGCGACAGCATATCTGTCACATTTAACTTTTCTTACCAATGTGTTTGCAGTGATCTGCTGCAGCTCTTACAGCATCTCTCATTTCTGGAGGAAACATTATATCTATTTGTTTTGACACAGCTTCGTAATTTAACTTATTATTTTTTACCTGAAATGATTACAATCTGAAACTATTACAATACACTAAACTATTCTCATTCATATTAGACAGGCTCATTCTCTAGATCGAGTCTTAATAAAAATTCTGTTTTTCAGTTGAGCAATGTGTGTTTGTTCATTTTATTTATTTATTATTATTATTTAGAAGAAAGAAGAAGAAGAATTACTTGAAATAATTATAATGCTGCTCCTATTCATGGATAGAGCTATTCCCGAAGAAGCTTTAATGTATAATTTGTTAAGACACCAACCCGGACCTTGCGTTTTACGGCCGAAGCGGGGGCAGATCGCTAGTATGATCTAAATAATAGAATGCATTAAACAAAATAAAAAAGTGAAACACTTACAACTTGAGTCATTGTGTACACGCATGCTATATAGCACCTAACATTTCTTTCGTCAATAAATTTTCCTTTTTCTATATCACCGACTTGCTCTACAAAAGAAATAATAATTATTATTATTATTACTACGCATACATAACGATCCTCATGTGAATTCGAATAACGACATTATTATCAAGGCCACCTGATTTAGTGTTTCGAATTTAAAATCAACAAACTTACCTTCCGTCACATCATTCTTTGGCATGCAAGATTTCTTCATCAATTTACCGGTATTTTTTAGTTGCTGCCGAGTCATCTGTACATTTAAATCGTGTAGATAAGTTGTACCAAAATACAATTAAGTACTATTTTGTGATAATAATTAAATAGCAAAAAAGTTTGTTAAAAATTTAATAAACAAAATTCATTAATTTACTACTTAACTGTGGACAAGTTAATATATAATTACAAACGTACGCAAAATAATTCATTGAAATTTCCACTGATGAAAAGTAATATTATTAAGCGTCGAATCATTTTTAGAATCAAAATTTTAAAAACTTTAAGTTTAATTCAACAAAACCTTATCGGACAATAAACCTTTTTAGACTGAAGTGTGGAGCACGTGTTTAACAAAAGTATCCAAACCGAAATTCCCGTCCCAGAATTAAACTGCTAATTTTAGGTTTCGTACGTTTAGAAACCACAAAAAACGTACCTACCCACACTACACCATCATTACACGTGGAAATACATCCGATATGTGGATTCGCATGGTAATCAGAATACCATGTACGTGCTTATTAGGTTTTATCGTACAAGCTTGTTTTTTATTTTCAACTAGCACCATCTGTGGTTTCATACGCGTAACTTCGGCCTACTAGTCGTAGCGGTATATAAACCTATAGCGTTCAATGATAAATGGACTATTCAACTCAAAAT
>JAFELO010000331.1:507696-538211 GCA_017140195.1 Eumaeus atala | reverse complement strand
GAATCCATTCGCCGATCACTTGGGGCTGCAATACCGACTAAACCCGTGACTTCCGACTTTCACACGTTATAATTAGAGGTCTCGGATCTGCTGGCAATAGGATTCAGGGACACATAATACCCATGCTACACCTAACATGTCAGTTTCCATATACCAATCTAATAATATATACAAGTAGTGGCGCTCTACAGGGAGCCCAAGTCCAGCAGTGGACGGCGATGATGATGATGCTACAAGTAGTAAATGTACAATAACTCTCACCAGTATCTTTGCAATGTTCGGCCGCTGCTTTTACCGCGTCCTTCATATCCGGTGGAAACATCATGTCCACCTGCTTGACAACAGCTTCGTAATTTAATTTATTATTTTTAACCTGAAATTTTTAATAAATTTACAACCATTATTCTTTCTTGCGCTAATTTTTATTTGTGTGTACGTGTAGGCATAGTCATGTGTTAGTGGGTGATTTTGTGTAAAATAGGCTTGTTTTAAGGTATGGCTTGACAAGTATGGCCCATTGGGGGGGGAGGTAGGAGGGTAATGCATCGGCATAGTGATTATGTGAATGTTCATGTGCGTCGGTAGTCGTAAAAAGGCTCCGATTTCTCGAGTTTATTAAATAGGCGACAGGATAAATTTCCTTGGGGTGTAAATCTAAATGAACAATTTGGCTTGGAATTTTATTAAATAAATAATTACAGATCCGACCATAGGAAGGCGTCATCGAAATTGACAGTACCATCCTTACAATTAAACATTCAGGAAGGCTCTTTTGAATCAGCGATTCATTTATCGAATTAACTTCTAACATTCATATCTGTTACTTACGTCACTATAGATTTGATACACTTGATAAATGAACGTTTACTTACAACTTGAGTCATGGAATAGATGCATGCAATGTAGCACATGACATTTCTATCTTCTAAAAATTTTCCTTTATCTATTTCACCAATTTGTTCTGAAGGAATGAAAATTTCTTTAATTACCTTTTATTTTATTTTTTTACCATTAGCTATTTGTTAATTTAACAAAATTACTGATCCCTTGCTTGCTGTTTAGAAATAAAACAGGGTTTCCATATGATGTTAATGGTAGTCCCGATTCCATTTCATGAAAAGCTTTAGGGCTTGGTAGTAGGAAACCGTCGGATATTGCCTACGTGTTCGCTGCTGTTGACAAGGAAACCATCTTTTGTCTCTCGCTAAGAGCACAAAAATGTTTACAAATACGTTAACTGTATATGAAATATGTACAATACTTCAGTGTCTGGATATAAAAAATGTTGTCCAACGCTTCAAAATTAAATGTAAAACCTTACATATAATGTGTGCACATTTAGAGCTTTAATGTGAGTGAACAGTTTTATTATTATTTTAGTCATAATTAATACTAATATCTTCTTATATATCTAGCGCAGTAATAATACATTTCTACAATAGTAAAAGTATGTTTTACCTTCAGTTACATCGTTTTTTGGCATACAAGTTTTCTTCATAAGCTTCCCTGAATTCTTTAGCTGCTGTCTTGTCATCTATAAATGAAAACAGAAAGTATATGCAAATAAATTAAATTATACCTACTTGTGCGATGGTCGCACTTCATCAGAAATCAGTTTATATTTAAGAGAAGATTCAAAAGAAAATATATGCATTAAAACCTATATTTACACCAATCGTTCTGTGTTGTTTTAGACATATCGTCGAAAACTTTTCCCGGGTATACAAAACTGAAATATTTTTTTCTCATCATCCAAGCAATTCCTGAGATTAGCGCGTTCAAACAAACAAATAAACTGTTTAGCTTTATAATAGTGTATATAATTTTCAAGTCCATTTGTGTTAAAATTTTATTTTAGAATTATAAAATATATGGGCAAGTAAATGAATAACTAATGTTAAACGATGCTATGATAACAAAATGTAGCACAATTTAAAGTTAACAAATTTACCGCAAATGTTAGATCCAATGCACAAAGATGTATAAAAACCAAAACCACTTTCAATAGTTCCATTGCGACAGTGGAACTAAATGATAAAAAATGTTGTTATTCGGTATATAAGTAAACATATAAGTGTTAAATATAGATGTTGTGATTGATTGATAGTATAGAAAGACAAACATCTATAGCATTAGTGTCATGTCTAAGTTTAAATTGGTACTTATAAACAAGCAACATAATAAGTAGTTAATACCATTACATCAGCTTCCATCTTTTTGTTTTGATTTTCTTTTTACGAGGTGAGTGATGAAGACGCCTTCGATAGAAGGTAAAACAGATTAAAGCACTGTCTCAGAATGAAACTTTGATTAACAATTTGTATGTGCTCACAAAGAATAATTATTTTATTTATACTTATTACGTCTCCAATCTCTGTCTGTTAATCTATATGTTAATGAAATTCCTGTGTTGCAAATTTGGACAAAATAAATTAATGGATGACTTGCGGCAGCGCTCCCGTGCCAACCGCGTAACCCACACATACCGCCCCGAGGCTATGACTTTCCTTAGTAAAATAGTCTTTCTATAAACTCTAACAGCAAAACAATTTTGTAGTTCTATGTAGTTACCTAGATTAACGCTTTAAAGCAAACAAAAAAATCTTCTCTTTTATAACATTTGTATAAGCCTTTTAATTTTGTGGTATAGATGAGAGTAATATTTTTTCGTTATCTGACATTTTTGATTTGATAAAGGTTCAATAATGACATAATAAATAAATAATAATATGAAGAAACAACCGATCCGCTCCGACATCGCCCGTGAAACATTTTATACATTAAAACGTTCCGTAGGCTTTGTTCTATCCACGGATCGAAACCGCATAAAAATCAATTCAGTAGATTTTGACAAATCTATCACAAGAATAGGCATGCATCTTACGGGGACTTTGTCTTTTCTATAAGACACCAGCGATCCGCCCCGGCTTCTTTCTATCTAAAGGTGAATATATAAACTGCATAAAATCTGTCCTGTAGATTTAGGGAAAATATATCACATACAGACAGTCAGATTTCGGGGACTTTGTTTTATATATAAGGAGATGACTAACGGCATGTTTTAGCAAAACTAACTTGATAAAGCAACCGGATTTGCATAAATGTCTTAGAATATAGAATTATTCATATATTTATTATTTCATGGGATAAGGGATACAACGTCAATTTCCTAACCCCGGAGAGTTCCGAAAATTCTAATAGCACTTTTTTTTGTATGATCCGACCTGGGATTCAAACCCAGAACCTCACGTCTGTGTCTGAACATGCTTGAAGAGTAAGAGGACTAGATAGAGAGACTAGACTAGACTAGGAGACTAAAGTAGACAACTAGACGAAAGACGCAGTTATAAATTACATTTCTAGTGCTCCCTTCTAATAGCTTATTTCACAAAAAATCAGAAAGAATTAATGGATTTGGAAATGTGTTCCTAGCACCTACTATACCTTCTTTATTACATTTAATATAATAATAGTATATTATAATAATATATAAGTATCGTCTACTAATAATGTTTCTTGTAATGGCCAGCGTGCTAAATCTTTCTCATATAACGATTATATCATGAGATAACAGATATATATATAACGTCATATATCTCTGTTATCGCATTCAGATTATTATTATTATCTTATTGCGTACACATAAGAATTATACAGTACGTAGATTGGTCTGACTTAGGCTGCGATGATGTTAATGGGAAAGTGGAAATTTAATAAGAAAATTTTAGATTTGTATAATGTCCCTGCTCCACTTTAAAAAAATCAAATCTAACGCAATCCTGCTCCTTGTGTATCAGATACTGTTAAAGAGTGCATGGCATCTATGGATCGCGCCAAAAGGAAATACAATCGACTTCAATCTGAAAGCAGTCTACTTAAATTCAAATTGTTGCAAACAAAAACGTTGTAATCAAACGCCAGTATTTTCATGATTCCTTATTCCTTTCTAGGTCCTATGATTGCTGATATCTGGAGCTGCCTCAAATCTGTAGGCATTGGTAAGATTCCCATACTCTTGTCTAATGATTTTGGCTTAGATGCTGTTATTAATTTCTTTTCACAACCTCCTTTAAAATTGTGCTGCAACGTAAAAGATATGCCTTGAAACATTTGTCGGATTCACCAATACCCAATTTATACCTTTCACTTTACTCCTATAACGGACACAGATGTTTAAGTGGCAGTTGTATCCATCTCATCGCATGCCGTTGGATTTTTCAAACTATCTCCGAAAATGATTTTATTAATTCTACCTTTCTTGCTTCCTGCTCTTATCCATATCTTTAACTTCTCACTCTCCTCATGAACCTTCCCACATACATGAAAATTGGCACATGTTATTCCTTATCATGAAGTCTCTAATCCTTCTTCCCTATTCACTTTTCGTCCTATATCTATAATGCCTATCACGTTTAAAGTTTATGAACACATTGTCCATAAACAATTTTCTACTTTCTTGTACCCTAACAAGCTTGTCAATTCATTTCAATCGGGTTTTTGTCTTAATTCCGCGAGGCCAGAGTCTTACTAGCTCCTTACGAGCGATGACATCCGCTTCGCCACGGATAATAAATCTCTCACAATTCTTGTACCTCTCGACTTCCGCAACGCCATTAACTCCATTGACTTTGATATTCTTCTTGAATATGGATACTCTTCATATTTAAATCTATTAATGTTTCCGTATCCACTCTAGCCTGGTTCAACTCTTTCCTTCGTGGACGCTCACAGCATGTTCAGGCCAATATGTCATATTTTAACTGGTGCAATCTCATTACTGGATATCTTCAGGGTGGCGTACTTCCGCTCCTTTTTCTCGTTTTCACAGTATTACCGCTTATTATCATAGACATACCTCAATTTCTTTCAGCGACTCGGTCGAAAACTTAGGTATTACGTTTGATTCCAATCTTCTGTGGAACAAATATGTTAGCGAGATCAGTCGAAAGGTCCATTTTTCATTTCATTCCCTCAAAATGCTAAAAAGAAATCTTTCTTTACCAACAAAAACTATTCGCGCACTATCTGTAATACAGCTAATTATTGACTACACTGATATTTGCTACCTGAATGCCACTGAGTAAATGGTTAATAAGCTGTAACGCCTTCAAAATTGACGCATTTTTACCTTTGATCTTCTAATTTATTGCCCCCATCTCAAAAAAACAAATTATATCCGATTAAGTAAATGTAGTATATAATTATTTGAGTGTGTTTATTATTGTATAATATGTAATGTATCTATTATGATTATAATTGTATATATGTATTGATGCCTTAAGTTTTTTGTATGAGATACGGGGCAAACGAGCAAGTGGGTAGTGACTACCGCCGCCCAAAGACCAGGCATCTTACAGACGCGTTGCCGACCTTTAAAGGGTAGGTATGCTCTTTTATTGAAGACCTCTAAGTCGTATCGGATCGGAAATACCGAGGGAGACAGCTGGTTACACAGTACAATTGTTACGATAAAAGACCAAGACCCTTCAAAAGACCAAAGAATCGAGCTGTCCGGAAATAACTTCGTCGTTGACGAGTCGAGCTCTACGTTGTATGCGGTCAAATGAATCGAGCTAATATGGCGGGGCCCCTGCCCAAAGGTGGGAGTAGTACTCCATATGCGGTCGGACCTGCGCCTTGTAAAGTTGCAGCCGATGGGCTGGATTGAAGCACTGGTTCGCCCTATTGAGCACACCCAGCTTACGCGAATGTTACTAAAACTACTTTTTCTAAATGATTGAATAGGCCGCAATAAAATCCGTAAAAGTAGTTTTATTGTAATATATGTATATACGTATGCATTATATAATGTTTGTATTGTTAAATGTATGTCTTTGTAAGTTATTGTTAAATGTACACACTTTGATGGCGTATGTCATGCACGTTTTCCTTTAGCAGGGCTACTGGAAGAAATTCCATTATGGAATAAGTGGCTCATATATACCAACTTTATCGTATGTGTAAATTTGGAATGAGTTTTTATGTACATAAATTATTAAATAAATAAAAAATATAGTATTACAAGATACCATCGTAAAGCAAAAGCTACACTCTCGGGTTTCGTGCAGTTTGTCACAGTAGGTGTCATCCAGTGGCCCATAGTCGGTGAGGAGAGACGGAAGCCAACACATCAACATAACAATTACGTGGATGTCTAGAGGCTACGGTAATAAACAAATAATCTGTCCCTGCTCATTTGTCCCCATTAACTATTTTTCAGAGTATATAGATCACAGTCATCTGACTACTGCCTCCATAAATATCAACCCATTCTCAACTACACAATGAGCCACTGGGCTGTAATAAAATGCGACACCATTCCCATCACTTCCCTCCTATAATAATGTATGGGCGAAAGAGAACTCTCAATCGTGCCTGCCAAATCCACAAGGCAGCAACAATACCTCTTACATCACTTACCCGATGGCCAGCCTCAAAACCACCCGGAGCTTTTACACACTGCATCAAATTCGACAGCACATTTGCCTCTTCAGAACCCGTGCTGGCGTAAAAGAGGTATGGAAGCTATATGGATGAGGCTATGGTATCAAGTCATGTACGTTCTTTTTTTTTCTTTTTCACCTGCTTAGAGCACAGGCACGGAATAATCTAGTTTCAAATATATTGTGCAATTGTGAGAAGCTGTATTTAAAAATAAATGGTTAGTGATGTGTGGGCGGTCTTTAACCATTTACGTGCCCCGTAATTTGGTAACACAACTAATGTGACCACACGTCCTTTCTTATGCACTTAAAACAATGTATATCTTTTTGAAGTTAAACTTCTTTATAGATGTTTACATCGAGTAATACAAGGGGGTATTACGTTATTATGTTTTACTTTTTCTTTTTTTTTTCGGAGGGATTTAATACTGGTTGGCGGCGCTAGTCCAGCCTCAACAGTTCGACTGACTACGAAGACTTTTTTGTCTTCAGGTTTAGGGAGACGATAGGGGGACAGACCCCCCTCTTTTCACGCAGATGGGAAGAGATGAATCGGGTTGATTGTGGGCGTACCCTATAGTGATTATTTTTGGGACCGAAAAGGGGGAAGCGGTCCCCCTCCCTACTCTAATGGGACGGCGCGCGCACGATGCCGTTTAAGTTACGGTGTCGTGGATAAGGATAATTGAGCTCGTTTAGTGGTTGGCTTATCTGAGGAAGCCGGCCTCCTCGCCCCCCCCCCTCTGACGGAGGGGGCCGATTTGCGCTACAAATCGGCAAAAGACGTATTCTTAATTTATTTATTATTAGAGCTCTCTAAAGTCGCGTTATTTTATTACTATCAATCTAAGCTCTCGACTTACGGATTCGAATCCGAGCTCGTTTCCGTAAGATGTTTTTACTGTCACGAAAGAAAATAAAAGAAAACAATACGGCTGCGTAGAAAGGATAGACGATACACCACTGGCAAGTTCCATGACCTTTAATGTTTTTTATGATATTGTTCTCTTGTCCATTAAATTCTTTATTCTATTCTTATTCTACTTCTATTACGTGTCTCAATGCATATTAAAAAAATATATTTATTCCATTTATTTATATTAATTACAGGTCAGTGAGTTAAATAGCAATGGCATTTCATCTCAACATTTATTTAAAGGTACACAAAGCTATTAAGTAGCATAAAATATTGAACAATCTTGAAATATGTTACTCTACTTTTTCCCGTGTTGCTTCTTATAAATGTTACTTACCTATGAATGTGAAATGTGCTTAATTCTTTTATAAAACTATACTTTAAAAAAATCTCATCACAATAATTTTGTACCCGTAAATATTACAAACTCAATTATAAACAATAAGTATACAAAGTCATTGATTGGATGTAGATGGAGATCGTTTCTACTTGTTGTCCGATATAAGACATATTTGCAAAGCCACAGACAGTAATAAGGTTGATAATGATCAATGATGTTATTAGAAAGGCAATGGAATTCAAAGCAATTCCCTAATGGAAACGTTTATTGAAACTTTTAAACCTCTCTACTTCTAGAGATAAGCGAATGTCACAAATTGAAATATTCTTTACCATGTTTTATATTTTACGACCCCGACGTATCAGATGCCTTTTCAGTCCATCCATGACCATGATTGCTGAAATCCATAATGGACTGAAATGACAAATGTGATGATGTCATAAGGTACTGAATTAAGATCTATTTACTTTACATACCTACTACCTATACTTGATGATAGGTTTTGTGTTGTGAGGAATTACAGAAAGTCTCCTTAAATGTTGTATCATGGAGTCACTAGTGACATCTTCGATAAGTGTTAGCTGTCGATACGTCATTAATCAATTAACCAATTTGATAAAAACCAGCGACAACAATTTCCTCGTAGTAACCATGTCCACTTGGATCAACACTTTCCGACTGCTGACACTAATTTCAATTTGTAATGCGGTATGTGGGTTTTTTAAGTCTTGAAAAGCTCGATGGGAAAGTACTTGTAGTAGAAAAATATATTTTTAAATACTTTGGGAAGATGAACGAACAATTGAAGCTTCTTGTTGACTACCAACGCCCGAGAAAATCCGCATAATTGTTATGCAGATGCGTTGCCCTCCTTTTCTCCTGCCCTCCAATTACCCAACGGCTACTCACAAACCACACGGAATACGACAGCAAAGCCACACTTAATGGCGGTATCATGATCCATGAGAGAGGGAGACATGACCTCGGTCATGCCGTTCAACTGCAGTGCTACATGCCACAACCTATAACTAAGTTTTATACATTTAAATGTATATCTTATAGTATTTTACAGTAAAATTAAAATAAACTCCAACAAATGATTGATATAACTGATACGGACGTGGAAGATCTGCGCGGCACCTGAGTCTATTGCCCTGACAGTAATCTGATGCTCGCAGTCTAACGGAGAACACATCAGATTGTAGCCAAGCAGACGCACTGACAGAGAGAGAGAGACTTTGAGACAGTCTCCGTGGATTTTTGCCACATTACGGAACGCCTTTCTACTTCCCGCTACTGGGTTACGTCTCATTTTTCACTCTGGTGTAGAAGTTTTTGCCGCAGCCATGCGCAGACTGTTTAGAGCTTTTAGACCAACAGCACTACAACAGTCGTGTCACACTGACACCAATCCGAATGCAACCAAATCCGTTGACTCCAACCGCAATACAACTCGTGCTGTTAGTATGAAGTGCTCTACGCAGTCCGTCTATGGCTTATTGAAGTAGGAAAGTCATTGTACATACCGTCGGTGAAATTAAAGCCGACCAAACGGGTCTAAATAAATTTTAAACAGGAGTACATTGATGTGTTAAGTTTACGCGAATGTTACTCATTACATTGAAACTACTTTTACAGATTTTATCGCGGTTTTCTTAATTATAGTTACATAAACAGCGACCATGGTCACGGATGGACAGTAAAGCTTCCCAAACGTAGGGCTAGTTATATAATTAAATAAAGCGCGATAAAACCTGTGAGCCTAGTTTTACTGTAAGGAGTACAACACCTTGAAAGTAACACAAATGAACAACAGGTGTAGTTGTGAACACGCTTTATTTATTTTTTTACAGATGACAATGAAGCAAATAAAAGCTACTGCCAAGACGATGCGTAAGAGTTGCCAACCAAAAAATAATGCTTCAGATGGTAAGTTACGAACGACAATTATAATAAACTAGCTGTGCCCCGCTGTTTCACTCTTTTATCGGTATAAAAAGTAATTTTAATTCTTCCAGATTGTAATCAGCATATGTGCCAAATTTCATCAAAAATCCGTTTAGTAGTATTAACGTGAAGCCTACGATTAGCCGGATATTGAGAAGTGCTTCAATATGTCGCCTGACGTTCAGCCTCATTGAACTACTTGATTTTAGGCAGTAATACTTATCGATGCAAGTATTAAATTAGGCCAAGTGTTTTCAGTACAAATAAATTAATAACTTAATCACTCCCGCATAAGCTTCGAACCTAGCATAGCATTCGAATCGGGCATAGCTTTTGGTTTCTCTGTATTCGACGCCATTAATGACAATCTCAAGTAACGCCGCGAGTTTTTAAATTGTTAACTAAAACCTGTCAAAAAAGCGAATAATTATTATCCAGACAAATTTAGATAATACGCCTGCAACATACTATATATTATTCATTTCGCCTTTATGATATACACTAACAGTAAATATACTTGTGTAAAACTTGTGTAAAGATCCCTAATCTTTAGCAAAACTTTACAGCAAAACAAAGCTTTTATGGATTTCATCGCAGTTTAATGAATTATTTAGTAATCTCTAAGTTTCGTTTTAACAGCAACAATGGTCATCAGTGGAATGATGTCAGAGGCCCAAATGTCATAAGTAAACTTGTCCAGTCATTTGACATTTCCGTCTAGCCGTAACCACAGAATAACCGTGAACTGTGAAATAACTAACACTAACTAACACAGTAGTGGGTCAAAATTGAGTATATACTCGTATTTCGAAATTGGTCTCAAATTAAGACAGTTAAAGCTATAAGTATTTTTTTGTCTCTCCTTGTCTCTCACAGACGCCAAAACACGAGATTCTCTACTACTGCTACTCACTTCATATGGCAGATCTATGATTACTACGCGAAAAAAAATTCTTTCATCATAACTGCACATGACTCCCTCGGCTTCCACCCGATTTGAATTGACGCCATAACGACCGCTACCTCGCCACTCATATTTAAGAGAATCTCGAAGAACCCGAAGAAGAATTTGCTAAAACCATTTTTATTACAGAAAAAATTGATCCAATCAGTGATGGTGTATTTTATGAGGAGAAAGAAGTTATGTGCTATATGGCTTGTATTATGAAAATGGCTAACACGGTAAGTAGCAAACTTGATAAAGGTTACAATATTATATTTACACTAGTAATCCATCTCGGCTTCGCTAGGATATACGCAAAAAGTATGGCTTAAATTCATTTATTTACAAAAATATAAAAATTATAACTTTTACTTTCGGCCTCGTAAGCATTACACGTTGCGATAACTACAAAGTGATTTTATAGCAGAACAACGTCTGCCTGGACAGCACGTTGTCAATAACTTCTGATGCCAAACAATAATATACTTTGATTTGACTCGAAGCTTTCATAAGCTTCATTATGAACAAGACATTTAGAAAATGTCAATAATTGGTTCATCATTGATAATGTAGGATTGCAATATTAAAATAATGTTACAAACGGCAAAAATATTTTTATTGGTCGTGTAAAATATTTTTAGTGATTGTATATCACGGATGCTTTTGAATGTAAGTTTAGTATGAATTCGTGTACCTTGTATTTTTGTAAATCAAGGACCAGATCTTTAAAGTCTGCAGGGTGTGCAGATGCATTGCTTCACTTTAAAGTCTGCAGGGTGTGCAGATGCATTGCTTCACATTAAAGTCTGCAGGGTGTGCAGATGCATTGCTTCACCTTAAAGTCTGCAGGGTGTGCAGACGCATTGCTTCACTTTAAAGTCTGCAGGGTGTACAGACGCATTGCTTCACTTTAAAGTCTGCAGGGTGTGCAGATGCATCGCTTCACTTTAAAGTCTGCAGGGTGTACAGATGCATCGCTTCACTTTAAAGTCTGCAGGATGTGCAGATGCATCGCTTCACTTTAAAGTCTGCAGGGTGTGCAGATGCATCGCTTCACTTTAAAGTCTGCAGGGTGTGCAGATGCATCGCTTCACTTTAAAGTCTTTAAAGTCTGCAGGGTGTGCAGATGCATCGCTTCACTTTAAAGTCTGCAGGGTGTGCAGATGCATCGCTTCACTTTAAAGTCTGCAGGGTGTGCAGATGCATTGCTTCACTTTGAAGTCTGCAGGGTGTGCAGATGCATTGCTTCACTTTAAAGTCTGCAGGGTGTGCAGATGCATTGCTTCACTTTATCCGATGCCTTTGACAAGACTTTGAACTGTCACCAACATCACGATCTTTTAAAAAAAACCACACACTTCGTTTCTATGACTAACAGTGAAACGAACTAAATTTTCTAAAGTGTAAGTAAACGGAACAGCGGGCATATGTTTATAAACAAACTAGCAATTCGTCCCGGCTTCGCACGGATATTTCACAAAATATTGCAAAAATTTATTGATTAAAAGAATACATTTATTGTCCGCCTCGTCAACATTTGACAGAGCAACGTCCGTCAGGTCAGCTAGTTCTCGATAATTTCTACAGTTATATAAGGATTTTATCTTTACTCACTGTTATTTTTTTACACGTTTGGCCACTTGGTTATAGAAGTTTTCTTATTGATCTACTTATAACATTTTAGAAAATATTGTATAGCCTATGTTCATCAGAGATAATGTAGGATTCTAATCGTAAAACAAAATTTAAGTAGATCCAGTTACTTCGGAAACTATTAAATGCGAATAAACAAATAAGTAAAGGATGAAATGTTTTACCTTTATAACATTAGTATAGATACGGCAGCTTGGATAAAGAAGAAGATAGACCTCAATTTACTCCCTAAGCTACTTTAAATACCACACGGCACACTGACGACTTGGGTCTTCTGGACCAGACGACAACTAAGTCATGCGCTGTACCCTCTGACCCATACAGTAGGCCTAGCATATCACGTTTGGAACTTGGACCTTGCCTTGGACCTCTAGAAGTGGACGAGTTTGTCAGCCGCTCTTCTCCACCTCTCTCAGCGGCTCCGGCTCTCTCTTAAACCTCATAGATATTTTCGCTGCATCGCTATACCCTGGCAGCTAGAGGTCTCCTCTTATCGCGTAGACTACAATTACCCACTTTGTGCCCAGGGTGGACATTCGACTAAAGTGTGACGAGCCGTGTCTATCCTCAGGCCACCGAAGCAACAGGACGGCATTCTTCACGGGTAATGCCTTATGGTAATGGTAAATAGCTACGCTGTGTTAAAATCAGCATAAGGTCGAATGAGCATGTCACCAGGGCGGTGAACAGAACTGTACTGGCTAAGAACGGGGCAAATTACCGCAGTCAGCTCTACGCTGACGCATGATTTACCCCTTCTTTCCTCCCACAGCCAGATGAAGATTTCTCGTCCAGCCCTCTTTCAGCTTCTCGGGTGTCGGATTTTTGCCCTCTTCTCGAACCGCATATATCCAAAAGACGCACAATTCCACTGCAGCCACCCACGATAGTAAATGTAGTTTTTGCCTGATATGTATTTAAATTATCGAATAGAAATAGATATATTAGAATATTACTTAATGTTTTAGATAAAAAATGGAAAACTAAGCTACGAATCAGCCATAAAACAGATTGATTTGTTGCTGCCTGAGGATCTTAAGGAGCCAGCTAAGGCCGCGTTGACGGCTTGCCGGAAAGTTGGTGGGTAATTTGTTTGTACTCTTTATTTTCAAAACACGACTAACATACACTCTTTACCTCTTATAAATACAGAACAATCTAGAAGACTAAATGTTCAATACTCCTAGAATTACATCCCCTCACAAGGATAGATAATTTGATATGGGTGACTTGTTGAACCCCGCAGTCTCACCCTCGTAAAATCTATCCCAAGAACCATCCTTTTATTATTAAAATTATTTTTGTGTTATTCCAGGTAGGATTTTATATTTCTTCCCGATTACATAATAATAAGCCCAAGGGTCAGCTAAGCTGATGCGTTTCGTGTTGTAAGTTTCCTTTGGCCCACTGGAGAGAAGGAGGAAGTAGAGCAACATGAGAATGCGGATTTTTACATGCGTCAGCAGACAATCGAGCAGCGGGAGACTTTTGGATGCAAATATCTCCCACTGCTCGATTGCCCACAAATACTATAAAAAACCTAACCCACTTTCTGCTAAATTACTACAACAACAACACATCTTGACTCTAGTTCCCTAATGAGATAAGCGTCATATTACGATCCTTATAAACTTGCCTCGCCTACTTCGCATCATTCTCTTCACAATTCGGTTGCGAAGTCTCGGTCAGTATCCGGGCAATGTGATCTTCATCGGTACCCACGTCCTCCCACATTCGCATTGCATATCTGTTTTGTGAAGAAAATAAAACTAAGAATATAATTTATATATTTTTTTGCAGCGGAATCGTACAAGGATATATGCGAGGCTGCTTTCCATACAACTAAATGTATCTACAATGCTAATCCCGAAATATTTTTCTTCCCTTAATAAATATACGAGGAGTACACGTCTTTTTCTATTTCCTCATATGGAAAATCTGTCCAGTACGAGGGTCAGGGGGGACACCGGCCGATCGTGATCCCTACCATGAGCTCACCGATCGCGTCAACGCCAGAGCCACTCTACATATCACGCGCGATTTACCCCTGTCATCAGAGCTGGGGGGTGAGGGACACCGCGGTCATGAGAGTAATAATTAAATCAACTATTATAACGTAGTCATAAGGCAGAGAACTAAACGAGGTCATAAGGCAGATAGATAAAGTATCGGATATCACGCGACGAATAAGCTCGCTGAAATGGCAATGGGCTGGTCACAAACTCAGAAGAACAGATGGCAGATGGGCCAGTAAGGTTCTGGTGTGGAGGCCGCGTTTAGGAAAACGAAGTGTTGGTCAACCATTCACCAGGTGGGAAGACGATCGACGTACAGTAGCCGGTCCGGGATGGATGCGATGGATGCGATGGATGCGATGTCCAGCAGTGGACCGATAGAGGCTGATAATGATGATGATCATGATTATAATTCTCATATCGAGATGCTTCTCTCCCATCTGAACAAGGGTGGGAGGGGGGTGTCCGATGAAGCTGTGTTACGCTTGCTCTTGCGTCCACAGCATAAGTTCAGGTCCGGAAAAAGAAACGGGTTTAACGGTTTCCACAAATATAAGTTTGTACTTATTTTTTTCTGTAGTATTTCTTTTTCCAAGTTTCTGTATGTGTCAGATGGACGGACATACATTGGTGTCTTTATCTCTTTATTAATATGTTGTAGATTAGCATTATTCGAAAACTAATTAAAATAACTGATCTAAAAAAATCCCGTCGTGTCGGTATGTCATAAGGGTGTGCTTATATCTGAGCACACATTAATGCACTATAAAATGTCCTGCGCAGTTGACTAGTCTCAATCCTGTCTGGAGGACACTGTTAATGTAATCATTAATATGGGACAGTCTAACGTCTGTCTTCCGTTCGTTTGGAACATCTGAACATCTGTACAAATGACAATCAGTGAATATACATCGCGTCCTTTCGCCGGATAGTCCCTCATACCGCACGAAACGCGACAGCATACAACAAATTACTTACACATAATTAACAACTCAACAGTATCAAGATAATAACATATAACCGACATCAACTAGAACATTGTTAGTTACTGGTATACAATTAAAATGTCAACTCTCACTTTATATAAGCGGGTAGATCGAGTTCTGGCAGACGCCATGTTTATTTTAATCGACGTAGTCAAGTTGTTAACGCTGATAGCAATATGCGACGGGGTAAGATTATATCTTGTTTAAATCGATACTATCATACTTAATTTTTAAAGCAGCGTGTAAGCAGAGCTTCTCGAAGGCGAGGTCCTCCGGTCTTTCTCTGGATACATAGAGACTTAGAAACAACTGAAAATATGACGGTAACCAAACTAACACGTTGAATTTAATAAATATTTCATACATTAAAGGCTTTGAATGCAGTGGTTTGTAATCGTGTTCTGTTGCCCTGTTTGGGGAAGGCCTGTGGCTAGCAGCGGACATCCACCGTCTGGTTATGTGTGAAATTCCCTTATACTCGTATTACCAAAGTCTATTTTCTTTTTTTGTGTTTTTACTGTGAAACTACTTTTACGGATTTTGTCGCTATTTATTTCATTTTTTACCTACCCCCACCCCCATGTTTTAGTAGCTCTACGGCGATCATGGTCTCGGGTGGTGGGAACCATGAACACTGATATAGCAGATGTCCCGATGTCACACTACCCGGTTTTTGCGGTGTATAACTTTTGAAATTCCTGTATATTAGTTACTTACTAAAATACAGTAATATCAGAAATTACGGAACGCCATGTCATTGCTTTTCAAGTAGTTAGGGGCGCCATTTTTAACGCTGCGAACTGAAAGGTTTGGGAACACCTGTGGAATATTTTATGGACCAGTTCTAACATGTCTAATCCTTTGTGTTGTTAGATGACAATGAAACAAATAAAAGCCACGGGTAAGACCATGCGCAAGACTTGTCAACCGAAGAACAACGTGTCGGATGGTGATGTATATTTTTTATTGACTTACTTATTGTGTCAATATATATATGACTACCTCGTGGTCTAGTGGTAAGCATGTACAACCACAGTCGTGGCGTCCTGGTTTCGAGTCCGGGTTCGACTCGCGCGGGCGCTCGTTCAATTATCATGACTGGATACGTGCTACTGGTGTAAGAGGTACGGACCAACCTTGAAGTATGAAAGGATCTGCAAAGTGTATTAAAATATTTATTCATATAAATTTATATTTAGCTACACTATTGGATAAAAGAATGGGGGCAGATTTACTGAAAATATTGACACGATATACTTCATAAAAATATTGACACAATATACTTCACCGAGTTACTGGTAATATCTACGATTTTGGTTACATAGGACCATTATCTAGCGTGTCCTACAAATGTCAAATCTTTTACCGTTCACGCTTAATGGCACATGAAGAAAAAAATTTTTTATTGAATAAAACGATACGCAAACTGCCTACGCAACATGCGTTCACTTTTTTTTTGACGCGGGGGAACGTATTTATTTACGCGCCTTCCCTGGTCCTGGGTGGGGTCCATGGTATGTGGGGCTCGCGACACATTATATAGTGCCGAATACCCACAAAAACCACCGCGAGTGCCACCAGTGCCGCCTTTGGTGAGGTGCCCCGGTACAGCAAATCATCAGGGCACCTCGGCGACAAGTCAGCCCCGAGGGGATCGACGCCACCTCTACAGATATGGTTGTCCCGCACCACATGACAACTCCACCGACTTTGGGACAGTGCAATGGGGCGGGGTTCCCATCCTCGCCCCTTGCCTCGTGCGCAAGATTTTTCCTCTATTGTCCCCTCTTCTTATAAGAGGGGTACAAAGAGCCGCCACCTCCTCGGTTCAATTGGCTTCGCCCAAGGTGTTTCGGATCACCCCAGGCTACTGAGCCCCACCGCCAAGACAAGGCTTGAACCATGGTGGAGAACATGCGTACACTTCTGTAACACACGTCAACTGTCAAACACAATCATCTGACGTTTTATTTACGACTAGCAGTCCGTCATATGGCCCGTGCGCGTACGTGTGCGTGTGTGTACGTGCGCATCCGCGTGTGCGTGCGTGTGTGTGCGTGTGTGTGCGTGTGCGTGCGTGCGCATTTGCGTGTTTGTGTGCGTGCGCGTAAGCGTGTGTGTGTTTGCGTGAGCGTGTGCGTGTGTGTTTGTGCATGGGCGTACGTGCGTGCGTGTGTGTGCGCGTACTTGTGCGTGTGTGCGCGTGCGTGCGCGTGCGTGGGTGTGCGTGCGTGTGCGTGCATGTGATTGCGTGTGCGTGCGTGTACGTGCGTGTGCGTGTGCGTGTGTGTGTGCGTGTGCGTTTGCGTGTGCGTGTGCGTGTTTGTGCATGTGCGTGCGTACATGTGAGTGTGTGTGCGTGTGTGTTTGTGCATGTGCGTGCGTACATGTGAGTGTGTGTGCGTGCGTGTGCGTGCGTGTGCGTGCGTGTGCGTGTGCGTGTGCGTGTGCGTGAGCGTGTGCGTGTGCGTGTGCGTGCCCGTGTGCGTGTGCGAACGCGTGCGCGTGTGTGTACGCGTGTGTGTGTGTGTGTATTGCGTCATAGCCTATGGCAAATGTACTCGTGAAAGATGTGAACTATATCTAACTTCAGGGTATCGGTTTTTTGTGACGGTGTGCATCGTAAAAAAAATATCTCGTCATTTTTTAATAACGGGCCAGAAGAAGTATAGCTTCCATTGCATTTCCATGGCACATGACTTATAGATGTTAATTATTAGCGTTTTAACTTTCAGAACAAATCGATCCGATCGGCAAAGGAGTGTTCCTTGAGGACAGAGACGTCATGTGCTACATAGGCTGTATAATGAAAATGACTAACACGGTTGGTACAAATATGTGCACATTTGCACAATAAACAGGTGACTACCGGGGCAGTCTCGGTATAGTTCCGGTAGAAGAGTTGGGCCATTGGGAGCGGGCATAGTATAGTAGTATCGGCATAGTAATTATGTGAATGTTCATGAATATTGGTAGTTGTAAAAACGCCCCGATTCCTTGTTTGCCCCCTATTCTATAAAAAATAAAAAGAGTAGATGCGGTTTCATGTCCTTTTACTTTTTCTATAGTATAGCGGGGAAAACAAGTGAGCAGAGCCTTTTTACGACTGCCGACGTAAAAAGGCTCTGATTGCTCATTTTCCTACGAACGTCTGCATAATTACTATGCCGGTGGGTTGCCCTTTTTCCTTCTCCCTTTTCCAATGAGCCACCGGCTACACACAAAGCGCACGAGACGCGACATCAAAGATGTCACTTTACGACAGTGTCACATGAGCGAGACCCCGGTCGTGCCGATCCAGTTTTTATATTATTAAAATGTAATATTAAAATAAAAATGATCACCGACATAGTGAAAATACTAGTACTAGTTCATTCCCGTGAATTATTTTGCGTTCTTACCAATTACACCCTCTAGCTTATAATAGACTTTAGCTTATAAGAATATTTAGCTAATAAAGCTATATAACAAAAAAGTTTAATTTAAATCCGTCCATTAGTTCCAGAGATTAGCGCGTACAAACAGACAAACATACAAACACAATTTTTTTCTTAATTATTTTTCTCTACTAAGCTGTTTCTTTATCGCCCTATTGTTAATGTTAAATGAAAAATATTCTATGTACTGACACTTTTTGACTGTTTATGTATAGATATAGATTTAAAGTCATTTTTTTTTTGTATAGAATCTAATCACTCGTGATCAATCATTTTCAGTTAAAAGGCATTAAACTAAATTACGAGACTGCGATCAAACAAGCCGACCTGCTACTACCTGATGAGATGAAGGAACCGGCCAAAGCGGCCATAACGAGCTGCAAAAATTCAGGTGCGGTATAAAGATACTGTTTTCGACAGCGTTAATCTATCAACTGCTGGATAGGGACTTTATAAACGAACGCCAAGAAGGCCAATCCCACATCACTTATCTAAAACATTTTTCGATATATTTTTTTAATATTGGTGGGCAACATCTTCGGTGTCGCGTTTCGTACTGTTTGTGAGTAGCCGGTGGGCCATTGGGGGAGGCAACGCATCGTCATAGTAGTTATGTGGATGTAGATGAGCGACGGTAGTCGTAAAAAGGCTCCGATTGCTCGTTTGCCCCCTGTTCTTTAAAAAGAAACGAATAGCCCTTTGGTGATTACCGACGATATCTGCATAATCAATATGTGTTGCCTTTCTTTTATGCTTCCCTCCAGTTGGCCATTGGAAACTCCCATACATTACGAAACCTAACCGCATCTCACTGAGCTCACGAGAGGTACTTCCCCGGTCGTGCTGGTCACGGGTCCAACGCAGCTGCAATGGAACATAGCACTACCTCCTACAAATAGAAGTACCTAATCCGCAACAAATAACATGAAACTTATAGAAATCCGACCATATCCGACCGAGAATGAATAAATTGATTTCTTATTTCAGGGGACGGATATAAGGACCTATGCGAAGTTGCATTTCACATTACTAAATGCATATACAACTTAAATCCGGAAATATTTTATTTTCCATAATAAACATATTGGAATAAACAACTATTATTCTCCATATTACTCTATTACGATTATAGGAAAATAAAGGAAGAAGGACCAGGATATTCAGCTGAATTACCTTTTTCCGACCATCCATCCATTCCAAAGAGCAATATATATATTGCATACAATATAATAGCAATTATTATTATATTAAATATTTATTGTTATTATGTTTTATGTTAATTTTTTTTTTCAATGGAGACGTATTAAAATGTTTTGTAGTAAAAGACTTGAGAAGTACGCTGGTGAATGGCGACAAGAACGTTATGAGAACGAGGCCAACGAAAGGAGAAGCCAGTTACGTTTTCTTTACCTAAAGAGATATTACTTCGGGCGTATGGTTTAAATAGCACGTTCGAACAGCGACCGGTGTTGATCGTGCGCCACGGCACATTTAGATGACGATCGGTCGTAGAGCGTGTACATGTGAAAGTGCTAACAAAGCACGTGTAGATATCCCTATGTAGGCTATGCATGACGGGCCATCAGTCCATCACCATAGTCTCTGCATACCAGTCTGGTTCAAAGCCGCTTCTAGTTAGCGACCTGGACGCTATTTTCGAAAACTTAAACGACGACCCAATAATATTAGCTGGGGACCTCAACGCACACCACGTGACCTAGGGTAATAGATATAACGACCGTCGTGGGGCTGTCCTTAGAAAATATGACGATGACCGTAACATCATCATCAACGCTCCGTATATCCCCACCTATTTTTCTCAGTACACTAATGGGTATATACGTTCACCGAGTACAATCGATATAGCACTGGTTAGAAACATTTCACTCGTCATCAAGACGGCTGAAACGGTACACGAGCTTAACTCGGACCATAGACCCGTTTTACGAGAGTGGATCTAAAAGTTCTAAGCCCGACCAAGAAAATGAAAGAAAAGTGTCTTCGTAAAAGGTTACAATAATAACTAGAATTTATAGTTTGACCTTTCTGTAAATAATCTACAAAAATAATGCCCTTCACATCCCAAAAAACAGAAGCCATGACATTGTTAGTCGACAAATCGACCTTAGCCTTTCTCGGTGTAGGAGAGTCTGATCTTTTCCACTGTTTGGTTTGTTGCTTTGATTCAGGAGTATGGCGGTGAACCCAGCTTTCATCCATGGTGACAAATCTGGACAAAAAGTCCTCGGGATCAGTCTCAAAAAGTTCCAAACAGTCTCGCGAAATTGTGTATCGAACTCGTTTTTGTTCAGCTGAATGCAACCTCGGGACCCAGCGAGCAGAAACCATATGGAACCCCAAGTCTTCCGTTTGTTTTATTATGTGTTGCACCCGGCCATAACTAATGTTTGTTATCTCAGCTATCTCAGCTATACCAATGGTCAAACGTCGGTCACCCAGTACGAGATCACAAATTTTATCGATGTTTTCTTTCGTGGTAGGGGATGTAGGCCTTCCACTTAGGAGTGGAGGATCATCTTTAATGCTCCCACGACCGCGCTTAAGCTCAGCTGCCCACTTCTTGACACTGGAATACGATGGAGCAGTCCCCCTAGGTGCTCACCATATCTATACTACTAGGAGAGTCTATACTGTCTGGGATACTATCGAGTTCACTCGATTTGACGTTTGATCTTTTAGTAATTTATAGTAGATGTTTTTTTTTCTTTACTTTAATATTCCTACTAAATCTGTTATTTCTATTACTAGGGAGGATCTAAAAGTTCGTGACCGTTGGGCCACGAACTTTTAGATCATGGAGCTATGACATCTTTTTAAATCAACCGTCATTTATTAGTTAGTATGTGTCATATTGATTTATTGTGCGCAGTTTCATTCCGATACTGCATAATATAAATTCTCTGTGATTATTTGTTTGAAGCAATCTGACGCAATTTTCAATAATGGAGAAAATTGAACACCGTGCAGTCATTAAGTACCTCAATAAAAAAGGCCTATCACCAAAAGACTCCCGTTACCGTCGGCCGAAGCACGTACTGCACGACGCCGACGACGCGTTCGCGCTAGCACTACCGGAGACATCTTAAAATCCCCACGGTTATGCATATGTATTGCAGTCCTATTTTCGTTCTACTTAATGGAACACCCGACTCCAAAAACGTGTCATTACTACTTTACGGTGATATTATATAAGCGAGATAAAGTCTGCTGCTGGTGCAAAATGTCTGTAATATCACCAAAACAAAACGACATCAAAATAATGATGATGATGGCGGTTAAGTCGACACGTACGTGGAAATTAACTCGCCAACTTATAATCATATCAAATGTATTTTTTCCGCAGCGCTATAATTGCTAGTTTCGTCTTCCTCATACTATGAGTACCGCCAATTATATCAACGCGATTCGAGAAAATGACTGATACATATCGAAATTATAAGCATGACGGGGTGTTTTATAGCCCAGTTCGTTAATGATAGCCAACACATGCTACAGCATGCCATATACAATGTATGTGTGTATGATACCTGTGCAGGTATACTTGTGGTGGTCTAAATACGATTTGCACCTGTGCAGGAGACCAGAGCAGAATCAAAAATAAACTGTTGACACTAAAAAGCATCGGAACGTCCCAATATATATGTAATAGAGATAACCGGTCGCTTCTGGTTTATTACGGAAACAAAACTACACTACACTGAAACTAGGTCGATTGCGGCAATACCGAAGTATATAATTATAGGATTTATTTTAGGTATACCACGGTTTCATTCTAAATTTCAAGAACTGTGTAATTGGTAGATCGCACAAGGTGACATCTGTTAAATGTCGATAGTCGTAAGCACTGATCAAGTCAACCCCGATGTAGACGCTACGGTGTACCGTAGACGAGGCTGCGCAGATAAAACCAGTGCGGCATACCGGGGCATGTGTGGATGATTTCAGTTAGAATAAATATTGTTATATCTCTATACTTATGATAAAAAGATCTGGTTTTTTTTAATAGAATAGGGAGCAAACGAGAATTCGGAGCCTTTTTACGACTACCGACACCCATGAACATCCACATAATTACCATGCATATGCGTAAAAGCCAATAGGGCCACGTAACGGATAGCAGTTTTTAGTCGGTATTAGCTACCGTTTCACGACCTGAGCCCGACACACTTCAGGCCCCCTTGGGTCGGCTAGATGGTGCGTAAATGCATTTTTCCTGCTAGAACCAATATCATATACACCAAGACCCTTGGGTCCTCTGGATGGTGCGTAAATGCGATTTATATAGCATGTACACCGTCTCGAAATGGTCGAATCTTTGAAACCTCACACACAGTTATAGCAAAGACGGACAGAATTAGAAACTCACACACCGCTACCGAATATGGACCCGGTCTCGTATCCGTGAGATGAGAGCTCAGATCAGATATCTCAGAATAAATATAAACGCGATCTTTAGAGAGCTCTAATAGTAAATTAAATCTCGATCATGGCCTTCGCTGATTTCGATTGCGAATCAATCCCCGCCCATCAGAGGGGGGCAGGTGATCCAAACAGTAAACGAGCTCAATTAGCCCTATCCACGTCACCGCATTATAAACGACATCTTGCCCGCGCCGTCCCACTAGCGTGGAGCAGGGGAGTGTCTCCCTTTCCTTCCTCCCTTTTCGGTCTCAAAAATAATTACTATAGGGTACGGGCACAAACATCCCGATTCACACCTGCGGGAAAAGAGGGGACATGTCCCCTATCGTCTCCCTAAACTAGAAGACACAAAAGTCTTCACTTTATTGCACCCGCCCCCACAGATCATCAAACAAGGACTGCAGAGGCGGGTGCAATAGCGTCGCCAACCAGTAGGTCTTTCCGAAAAGAATTAAAAGTATAATCGTACTTAAAACTTAAATTCTGCCACTTAATATTAATAATTTATGTGCTTTAAAATTTGTTCAGTATGAATACTTAATAAACATTCATAGTGTCAGTCTAAAGAGACCGTAACTACACTTAAACATATATTTTTTAATTCTATGATTTTAAGTCTTTACTTTAGTTTTCTGCCTTATGACTTCGTTGCGAATTCTGTCGGACAGAGAAACAACCAACTTTGCACGTTCAACAGCCCGTTGAGCTGCCGCAAACTGTCGGACCAGCCCTAAATTATGAGGCCATGTCTCGGCTCCGTACGTCATCACGGAGCGAACGCATTGGTTGAAGACTTACGTCTTCAAGGTCATCACTTTTTCTCTTTCTTCATTCACGCTATGAATAGGCTCGCTTAAGTGGCAATGGACTGGTCACACACTCAGAAGAACAGATGGGCCAGTAAGGTTCTGGAGTGGAGGCCGCGTTTAGGAAAACGAAGTGTTTGTCAACCGTTCACCAGGTGGGAAGACGTTCAGTAACCGGTCCGGGATGGTTGCGAGTAGCAAGAGATCGGTCGTCTTGGCGTTCATTGAAAGAGGCCTATGTCCAGTGGACCGGTAAGGGCTTATAATGATGATGATGAAGTCGGATTTACAAATCAGATTCTACTTGAAAGAATTGCATAATTTAAACACTTTTTATATTCATGTCAATCTTATGCGCCTGATATGCGAACGGTATTGAGACACTGATTGTGTATATCTTGGCATTTTCATTTGGTTATAGCTTAATAAATAACTGAAGATTAAATATTTTTTTCAAGTGTGGTTCTTTCTGAGCGAACTATATTTTACTCTAGAATTTCCATGGATGATCGAAATCTAGTAGGCAAAATACAAAAAAACACTCGCGTGTTTTTTTTGTATGTTATAGCGTAAATTAGCGATACCTAATTTTGCTTGTTTAAATAAACAAGATATAGTCGATTTTAAATTAAATCATACATAATTATAAAGTACAATAGCATTTAAATTGATGCTATTGTTATTTTAAATCATCTGGTATCTAAATAATTGAGTACAGATAATAAATATGTGAAATCGATATAAAAACGTTCATTTCAATTATTACAAGTCTACCTTTATTTTTCAACAATTGAGCTCTGCAAAATGTCCACGTGGCCAGTTTTGTTTGTATTTTTTTTTTTTTGTTTTATCGTCTCCATATCGATTGTATGTAAAAATATATATTTTTATAGCAGATAGGTAGGTATAGGGGGGCAGACTAGTAATCGGTACTTACTTCTCTTGCTGACTACCGACGTCCATTAACATTTCCACGATTAATGGTAAAGCAGACGCATTGCCCTCTTTCGCCCACTTCACCACTCATCCCTCAATGGCCCACTAGCTACTCACAAACCGTGCGAAATGGCATAATCCTTTCACTCCTCAAAGCGGTTAATATGTATCACATGCATCAACATTCCTGCATGAATCTACAATGTAAAAGTATGTCCGGCGTATGTACATGTCAATGGCTAAGTCGTAAACTTGCCTTAATATTTGTAATTAATAAATGCGATGATTGACGAAATATTTTCTATGGTGTGATGCTGCATGCCACGATTACTGCAATAAGACCCAATATGAGGCATGTGCGAGAGAAACAGCATGGTCGCCTTTCCTCCCGGTTGACACAGATACTGACGGGGCACGGGTGTTTTGAAAAGTACCTTTGTCGCATACGTCGAGAGCCTACATCCATGTGCCACCACTGCTAGAACTGTACCGAAGATACCGCACTGCACACTCTAGTGTTCTGCGTGGGTGCAGCAAGCCAAACCTCGTAGGAGTCATTGGGGAGGGATCAACTCGCTCTGAGTCATGGTCCAGGCACCATGGTCTTTGGTGGTCAATGGCCTTTGGTAAGTTTCGTCATTTATGTATTAAGTTGGTTAAAGCTTTGAACTTGAACTTAAGATACTTATTTATCTATAGCTTACAAAATAAGTTAAATGTAGTTTTTTTCAATAATCACTAGAACTCCACTAACAAAAAGTAACCTTATTAAATGTAAGTCTTATATTTTTAATTTGTGAATTTCAGGCGACCGCATCTGAAAAAATTAGATCTGTCTTCATACAAATAAATTGCTATGGAATGTAATAAGTAACACCCCGTTTCTACGTCAGAATTCGAAATGTTAACACAACACAAGTTTCCTGATACTAAAAACACCAAGTGTCTACAAGCGTGGGTCTTTAAGAAATGTAACTGAGTAATATAATATGTTAAATTTACGAACTAGTTAATTCACCGAAACATACTATATATTTACAAACTAATGTATATAATTATTTTTCTTATTTATTTACCACATTTAACGAAATTACAAACAGTGTTTATCAGTAGCTAACATTATAAACCAATGCGGTTTGTACTTCAACAGCGTTAACATAGAAAATGCGAGAGGAGAGTTAGTAAATGAAAAAGAGAAACGCAAGTTATCGATTAAGTACTTTTCTACGTAGGGAGCATACATATATTATTTGTGTTAAGTCATTATTATTATATTACTCATGATTGTTTTTGAGACGCCATCAAGCTCGTTGGTATATACGGCTAACATCATAGACAGAAACTTCTACGACTTTTGAAGTTTTGTTTTTTTTTTTTTTAATAAATAAGCAATTTAATGGCCCTCTTCTATGTAAGAAACTCTACGTGCCTTGCTCAGACTGCTGTAAGGACTAGCAGCGGTGCGTAAGTGGCACGCATGTCAAAAAACAAGTTATGTCGAAAATAGTAGATAAAATTATCTAGTACATGATGTAAAATATTAGCAATCTATTCCTAAAAGCTTGCTGATATTTAAAAAATAATCCTGCTCATATGGTAGATATGCACATAAGTTATACTATGTTTTGACACTCAGATGACTGATGCGGGGATGTTTGATGAAGACGCCGCATACAAAACTGCAGAAAAAGAATATCCAGATGTTGCAAGAAAAGGTGACCTAAAAATACGCTGAATGCAAACAAGGTATTACAATTGATTACTATCGTCGTCTTAATTACGCTGTCGTGGAGTATACGGATACTTACAGCTGATTGAATTAATAATAATTGCGTATTCGGGATTCACGACAGTGCACCCGCTAGGACGAGCAGATGAACAACAGGAGTAAGAATAACAAACAAAGAGGAATTGAGTGACAGGTATCAATCCGCACGTTAATCCAGATTCGTTGCCCACTTCCACTAGCTACGGTAGCCTCGAGGCCCGCGGACTTCACACTACTAATGGAAGCATTACCAACCGTCTGAAAAAGGTATCCGTCTTTAAATCTGTACGTGCTTACTTAGTTAATGATGAAACATACAGCGGAAAGGAGAGCCACTGCGAAAGAGCCGCAGCGTTGACAAATTGTCTAACACAACATTCTTCAATGGTAAGTATAGTATACAAAAACACAAGATATACGATTACATACTGAAATGTCATTCTAAAGAGTCTAAGAGAGATTGTACATAAACATAATTTTTTGCAAAATAACCTTACGCGCACGACTTAAACCATTTTTACACAATGCATTATTTCACATGTGCACAATCTTTCATACGAACGGTTTTAAGACACTGATTGTGTATATTGGTATTATTGAAAATTGATGTTACGAAGAGAAGAATATCCATTACTAATTAGAAAAAAATATTTTATGAAATTATTTTTGGTTGTTTTCTTCTTTTTACGCTTGGATTTATTTAAGGAAATTCGTCCGTGAAGCAATGTCAATAGTATAAATACTTTGAATTATCCAAATAAAACTAATGTTAATAAATTATTTTTGATTACTGGCTTCCTTTTCGGCTTGAATTTATTTAAGGAAATTAATTTGTCCATTTGATTGATATAAATACTTTAAATTATCCAAACAAAATTCATATTAGAAAATGGTTTACTTTCTGATCTATGCATTGAATACATTTGCTATTGTAAGTGCTGCTTATATGTTAGGTTATCTCGTTGTGGGTAAAGGAGTTTGGAGGAGGATTACCTGTTTTTATACATGCGCGGACAGGATCCGGTATCGTGCGGGACTTCTTACATATTTCACAAATACTCCACGTGTAATTAGTAAACGCCTCCTATATATCTGACGGTCCCATGAAAGAGCTCACATCAAAAGAAGTATTATGTGTGCAGTGCACATTTTTTATCTGTACGTAAAGGGGCCAAGAAATCTTCTGTACAATTTGGTAAGAGACCGTCGTTGTCCATTAGCGTACAATTAGAGGTAATACAGTAGCTTCGCTCTCACTTATCCCATTCTCCGAATGACCTGTCCCGATTCTCATGAAGCTCACGAAACGTGACAGCATTTATTATTATTTATTATCCTAACTTTAAGAACAGATCTCCAGTCGGTGTTATTCTTTTTTTCCACACGGCCATCCTCCGCCATTCTTTTCAGCTCAACATAAAAGACGACATTTTTGGCGACGGGGAAGAAAATATCCTTCTTGATCATCCACTTCCTGTGTTTAGTTTTTGTTGTCCTTAAGAAATTGTGGTTATAATGAAAGTGTCGTGTATAGTGACCAAACTCACATTTTTACTGCACTAAGTAGCGCTACACCCGTGTGAACACGTAAATAAAAAATATGAAAATATGATTGTTATTTTTTAAAATGGCGGCCTCTTTGAAATTTATTTCTAGCTTATATTAATTTTATTTATATCGTGGCTAGTCTAGTCGCTAGATGTAGGCATAGCGGGGTCCCTCACACTATAAGGGCTTGCGAGGGAGTAGCTTCTTTTAGACATGGGTGAACCTGCATCAGTGAGCCCCCGTCGAGCTACGCCAATGTCGCGACAGGCTTGTTTATCTGTATCATCAGATTGAGGAAACAAATTGGCGTCACTAAATCAACTTAACCCTCAGATATACTGGACTGCTGCACTATTGGTACCTACCTAATCAGTGAAGGCGACTTTAAACTAGAAATCATAAACATCTTCGCTAGACCGGTAAACTGCAGAGGCAAATGCAATAGCATGGCGAACAACAGTACTAGTACCTTCCGAGAAGAATAAAAAAGAACGCGACCTCACTTTGCGAACATTAAAACCAACATGAATGCCAAGCCAAACCAGCAATTGATGTATGTAGTCTGGATAATAAATACATAAAGTGTATTTAATAATCCGTGGCACTATAACTTGTTTTAGATTGTATTATAAACGCAGGATGTAACTTAATCTTTGAAGTAATTAAACTAAACTCAGTGAAAATCATTTGAAAATAGTCATGACATTATGAATGATATGATAATTAAAAGAAGATTAAATTATTATTATATAAACTAAAAGCGAGTATTTTTTACTCGTTGTAAGTCTAAAAATGTTGGCATCAATGGTGTTTGTACTTTCTCTATTCGCTGGAAGTTCAGTGGTAAATAAAATTTGGTTATATCTATATCTATATATATATATATATATATATATATATATATATATGCGTTTGCGTTATATATATATATATATATATATATATATGACGCAAACCTGACTTGCTTATATATCAACGTACAGTTAAAAGTACTGTACCTAGAGGAGAGGTTCATGATGTAAGTGAATTTAGAAAGGATTTTTAGAAATTCAACCCCTAAGGGAGTGAAAAAGGAGGGTGTATTTATTATCAGCGAGGCGCTGCTAGTATATAGATATAATAAAACAAGGTTCTCGAAAGCGGTATGTCTGTATGTGATCGATTTTTTATATCACCCATAAACATACAACCACAGACAATACAGATTAATTGGCCACTTCCACTCCTCCACCCAGTGGGGCACAATCCACATGAAACGCGGCAGCAAAGATTTCATTATGTGTGATTTTCACTATTCGATCCCTCTGTAAAGCAGCCACGCTTTGGCTGCGAACATCTAACTGGTGATGGCACTGCGTCTCACATTCTTGATGCCACACTCCGTAGGTCAATACTGTAGCCCAATAAGTGACTGAAAATAATGTACCTAGGGTAGCCCCACAACTAAGGTGTAGCATTCGGTTAACCTCAATCCTAAATATTTTTGAAATTATACTTCATTTGGCGCCTTAAGATCGGGAGTTGCGACAAGGCGTTTAGGAAAAATAATAAGAGTAAAATTGTGTGATGCTCGTGCACACCTTAACGAAAAACCGAGACCCTTTAAATAAAAGTTACTAAAGCGTAATAATAAAACTTTTAATGTATAAAATACACTTTTCTATTGTTGGTGTCGTTTTTAAACGAAGAAAAATGCGAAAGGTAAAATTTTAAAAAAGGTTTTATCTCGTTACGTCAAAGAAGAATATCTTGTAACGAGTGTACATAAGCACACACACATACTTTTTATACCTGGTATAAGAGGACAAACGAGCAGATATATATTTTTTATGACTACCGACGCCCATAGACATCCGCGTAATCGTTATGCAGATATGTTGCCCTCCTTTCCTCCTCCGCTCTAGTGAGCCAGCGGCTATTCACATGCACTCATTAACGCGATAGCGTAGCTGCTGCGCCGCCCAATTTGGCTACGATGGAGCAAGGCTAACATAACTGTTATTAACATGCTCATACAATTTCCAGGCCGATAGTGAGGATAAAGAGGTACAAAAGTGGTTTTTACAAAACGCACTGGAGTGTAACAAGGAATATCCAGTATCGATGGAGGAGTTTGAACAGCTGAAGAAACATAAAATGCCCAGCACTAAGAACGCAAAATGTCTACAGTTGTGCGTCTTTCAACGAATTAATTGGGTAAGTATTTTTATAGTATAGGGAAGAATATGAGCAGATTTTTTTTATATATAATAGAGGGGCAAAGGGAGCCTTTTGACGCACAAGAACATCCACATAATTACTATGCCGATGCGTTGCCCTCCTTCGTCCCGCCCC
>JAFELO010000331.1:470701-507290 GCA_017140195.1 Eumaeus atala | reverse complement strand
GTGTGTGCGTGTGTGTGCTTATGTACACGCGTTACAAGATATTCTTCTTTGGCGTAACGAGATAAAACCTCTTTGGAAAAATTTTTTTTTCGCATTTTCCTACGTTTAAAAACGACAATAACAATAAAAAAATGTATTTCATACACTACCCCTTCCTTTGCTTATTGACTACCGACGCACATAGCCCCATTATTGTTAGGCAGGCGTGCTGCCCTTCATCCCCGTACCACCCTTTTGTTTTTTGTTTACGCGGTAAACTCTTTTATGAGCTTCCACCAGACCTGGGTTCAAACCGGTGGGGTGTGCCCTATTCTGGCTCTTCGGGGCCAACTACTCGTCGAAACCACCGCGGGTGCAATCAGCCGCATTTTTGAGATGCCCCGGATCTATCAGCGACAGGGCATTCCTCAACCTCCCTCCAATAGGCCAAACTCACACACCGCACGAAACGCGACAGCATAGCTATCACTTCGAGCAACACACGAGACACTCTGGACTGCTTGGAACTGTAAGTTTTGGAAAATTTACACACTCACTTACAAGACTCACCAAGCTTAAGAGACGCAGTCACTTTACTCTTGTATGGCGTGAGGGAGAGCTCCCCAGTCGCGATTGCCCAATTCAGCTGCAATCGAGCAATGGCACAAGCACTTATAGTCATGATAGTATAGAGACATGCAGATACTTACCTGCTTATACTTAGGTGTATGCTTTATACTTGGCTATAAGAGTCAAAAGTCCTTAAACTTAGTAAAAGGTAGGGCCATGCTGTATTGCAGCTGAATCGGACCAGAGCAACTGTGGAGATACCTCTAACTCGCTACAGTGACAGCCTTTCTGTGGCCGTAGTAGCCGATGGCCCACTGGAGAGGCGGAGGTAAGGAAGGCAACGCATCTGCATGACAATTATAATGAGGATATCTATGGACGTCGGTAGTCATAAATAGCCTTGGATTGCTTTTACTTTTTTATTTAGAAACAAAAATAGGCTAAAAAATAATAGTCCTATTTCTATCAACGATATGACTGTATGAAATACATAAAATATATTACTGTAAAATTACTTCACTTTTAAATTAATCGACGTTATTAAACTTTTAAATAAATAATTCAACTCGTGGTAATTTTTCATATCAGGCGGATGACAAGGGAACGTTTGATGACGAAGCCGCTTACAAGCTGTCGCTAAAACTGTATAAAGATCCCATCAAACTGCAAAACGCAAAAAAAATATACACTACATGCAAAAAGGGTAAGTGCCTAAGACAACTCTTGTGAAAGTAACCTTATGAAGTCTAACAGGCGAATCTAGAGAGCAGAAGAATTTTAGTTCAAAGGTAGACTCCAGTCTGTAAGCTACAGTACTAGAGACCTTAAGAACGAACACGATTCTGAATTGAAACACATGTCAATAAGAGGTTCGTTCTTAAGGACAAGGCAAAGGCAAAAAATCGTAAAACGTAAACTCCATTACCGAAAATGTTACCTTACAGTAAACGGTGAAGTCTTTAGCGGCCCCGATGCACCATGTGAGAGAGGCGCGGCTCTGGCGAAGTGTTTGACGGAGAACGCGATAAAGGTAAAAATCCTATTTCATAACTAGTCTCATTCAACAGTCTCGTGGTAAATTGCAGTAGATGAAAAGAATCTTTCTTTTTTATAGTATGATGGGGCAAAGAAGCAATCGGAGGTTTCTGACTACCGACCTACGAAATCCGCAATATTGTCATACAGATGAGCTGCTCTCACTTCTTTCTCCCCTCCAATGGGCCATACATTATCAATCATTCAAAAAAAAAATAGGCCATTCATCATTATCAGCCCTTATTGCTCCACTGCAGGACATAGCCTCTCTCGATGAACGCCAATGTCCTGCTACTCGCATCCATCCCGGACCGGCTACTGCACGGAGATCATCTTCCCACCTGGTGAAAAGTCGACCAACACTTCGTTTTCCTAAACGCAGCCTCTACTCCAGAACCTAACAGGCCCACCAGCTACCTATTCTTCTGAGTTTGTGACCAGCCCATTCTCACTTCAGCGAGCTTATACGTCGCGTGATATCGGATACTTTAGTTCTCTACCTTATGACTTCGTTACGAATTCTATCGGACAGAGAAACACCCAACATAGCACCTTCAGTAACTAGCCCGTTGAGCTACCGCAAACTTGCGGACCAGTCCCAAATTAAGCCATGTCAATGGGCCATTACCGACTCCCGTAGACAGTCCATAACTGTTATGCCTTCCGTTCTCCAATCCGGAAACTAACTAACCTTGCCAAATGCGACAGCAAGGTTGACAACCTTGCTGTCGCATTGCGGCGGTACCATGATCAAGTCCAGCGAGCATTTCTGCATGGCATCTCTTAATAAAATTCAATATTTGGCTCGTTGTTCATTGGAAAGAGGTCTTTCTATCAGTTGTTGTTTTGCTATAAATATTGTAACAAAGAAAAAAATATTTTTTGCAATAAGCAAATAATATTTACAGTGTGTTAGTTTAATTCTTCTTTTTCAGAGGCCCCTCAATAATGAGGATAGTTTAATATACAAATATAAAACAATTAAAAATATAAAGAGCTTATTCGAAGTGGTCTCCGTTGGATGCAATACCAACCTTTAAACGTTGAGTCCAGTTATCAGTAGACGCCCGCACTCGTTTCATGGGGAAATTCTTCACTGCCAATCATTTGGATTGTTTTGGGGACTCCACCTCCCTTTACGTACCGCTTCATTAATTGTTTCGATTTTACCTCCCTATTCGTCTTTAATTTACCTGTTAAGAAATTACCAGTGCGTCTCGTCTAGATACTATAAACATCCCTTAGCCGTGAACTTCTTATAAGTTTAAAATTTCTTTCAGCTGGGATTTGTGAAGTATAAATGAAGATGACCACTAACAGTTTGGTCACAATGTGCTATTTATAGCTACAATAAACGCATTTGAATTATATCTGAGAAATTTTCTTTGCGATTTTATCCCATTTCCATTATTTTACTTATTTTATAGTATAGGGGGACAGACGAGTAATCGGAGCCTGTCGACAACTACTGGCGGCCATGAACATCAGCATAATCCCACCAACCTCCCCCTTGAGCCACCGACTATTCACAAACCGTACGAAACGCAACGGTTATTACGGATCTTCAGGAAAATTCTTCGCTCGGATAACGATGATTCCACCGTAATAGTAAAGATTACAATGACAACATTCAGCCTTTTATCGGTTGAGTAGAACTTACAAAAATCTCAAGCCAGAGCGAACTAACATCTATAAAAGTACTAACATCTATAAAAGTACTAACATCTATAAAAGTACTAACATCTAAAAAGTACTAGTGATCTCTTTAAAAATATTGCGAAATATTTCTACGTTTAAACAACAACAGTAACGACACATCGTCACTCTCCTAACGGGCCCCACGTTCCCTAACGTGGTAGGCAGAGAGAACTGAGTGCCACATGTCACGACCCTTACATACCTGCCTTGCCGCCTCCACTTTCGTAACTCTCTTCTCTTTCTACGCTTCATGTTATTTTTCAAAAACATATATATCATTTTGTAGCAGTTAATAAAATCTACCTACCAAATTTCAAACATACAGTACCTATAATTTCATAGTAAAACGTATGTAACATTCGGACGAACAGACGGACGAGCGGAGATGGACATGACGAAACTATAAGGGTTCTGTTTTTGTGATTCGACTATGAAACCATTTGGATAATACATTTGTTTATAAATTAGAGTAACACAGTCCAATTAGCACGAGCCTGTAGCTTGATATGTGGGTTTGAAATGAATACAAACGGACTTCAAAGTGCCGTAGACAAAATATATTTTTAGTAAATAATAAACATAAAAAACAGTAAACCTTTTAACACACCCTAAGGGAAAAAATACAATATTTCAACACTACAACATTGTGTGAATCAAATTTAATCTAAACTATTAACTAAAACACATGGCAATATAGCTGGTAGGTACTGAAAAACTTTAAATGACTTATCTTAAATCTAGCTTTACATAGACACCAACTAATTACTATGTTTTATAAAAACTGGTATAAAAATCGAAAATCAAACAAAATAAATTATAGCAAACGTGCATAAATATAAAAATATTGAAACAGGAGGTATAATTGTAGTAAAACAATTCAGATCTCGCGCGCATTCACTAGAGCTGAAGTGACTTCACCACATCTTCGTGCTATTTTGATATTTTATATCTAAGATACTTGTGCTTTATACGTCTATGCATTGAATACAATTTAATATCTTATGCATGTTACATTCATCGAAGTATTGACCCCCTGACACTTCTTCAGTAATTCTAGATGAGAACGCATTGGATGCAAGTATCACGATTATGAAATAATCTTTGCCAGTCTACTACCATCAAAATTATATGCAATTTAGTATATAGTTGAGTTGACAGTACATGCTTATACTTAGAAAAAAATATTATAATAGGTAGTATTAAATTGGATTTCGAAGTAAGTATACACCTAAAAAATGTTAACTCTATAGGCTAAATATGTTTTGTTTAATTTACCAAGGAAGAATTTTGATTCCGACCAAGAAAAATAAGGAAGACATTAGAGTAAATGGAAATATAGTTTTGCATCACAGTCAAACGAATGAAGGTATATGCAAAATAACAATCGAAATAGTAACCAAGAAACATATGAAGGTACATTATTTTCAAAATCTACGTTTTTAAAATGTTCTAATATGCACGTAACTAGACTATTTTCGTTTAAGTTTCACTCTGCATGTGTTAAGAATTTGGCAGAATTGAGTACAAAAATATGAAGATAGTAAGTAGGATTTTGAATAGATTGTGGTATACCTTATTCTAATAAAACTGCAATCGATACACATTACATACACGTAAAATGCTTATTTTATATATATATATATTTTTCATTTCAATATTTTATTGGTACATATACATATATATTTGGTAACATACGAGATATATCTCGGTATGTACCAACTATAAATAAAAATATCCAGTAGAATATAAAACCACCTGTTTTTGAAGTCGGTTAAAAAACAAGTATTTTTACTATGCACTGTAAATAAAAAAAGGATGAAAAATTTAAAAATGTATGTCATATATAGACTAAATTCATTTATCTATGCCGAAAATGAAACACCTTATATCTTAAACTGTGAGAATCAATAGGTGTTCTGGTCTTATAAACTAGTGTTACATTTGACAAACCACTAAGGCTCAATTCACACCGAGGTGGGCCGGCAGCGGAGTGCAGTTTCAAAGTTGAAGCTTTTTTGGCTCGGAACTTGTGTGTGTGATCTCTATGAATACTCATCGGGCGACGAGATTTAAAATTGAATGTGGAGCCCTCACTCACCCCTCCCAGATGGGTGAGATGCATTCAGATATATAAGAGTTGTAATAGTTAACTTAACTATTTTTATTATGGCCAGAGGTAAGTTTCGGCGTATAGCGCGACATTCTGACAGAATGGTTGCGTGTCGTGCCCAAGCCGATTGAAAAATGCTGACATCATACATACTAAACTCACGCTAAATATTAATCTTTGATGCAAGTGCCCATACCCGTTTAAAATATCTTTTAAATGACTGGCGGTTGTAAATTGCATCTTCGTTGCGTTGTAATTGAATATTGGTTTATATTTGAGGTGCATTTATACTGTATTAATAAAGACTGTGTTGCTTTAGTAAAGGCTAATTGACAATAAAATAATGCCTCTGACAAATACATATACATCTGACAAATACATATACATCTGACAAATACATATACTTTACACCCAACGAGCCAAAGTCTCTGAATCTTATCTCTTCAACATGACCTCAGTATCTACATTACTATATCCATTGTATGTGTGAATCTATTAATTTAGTTTACATTTACAACTGGTCGTGATACATTTTTTATTTATCCTATAGGGCAGCATACGAGAAATCGGAGCGTTATGACGACTACCGACGCCCATAGACATCCGCATCCGCGTTGCTTGCTTTTTCTCCTTTCCTCCATAGTCTACTCACAAACCACACAAAACTTGACATAATAGCTGTTAGCTTACGGTCACGTGAGTGCCGGCCTAATTCGGCTGCAATACATCATGGCAGTAGCTCTTACTAAATATATACATTAAGATTGCAGCTAGAGTGAGTCTGCAGCTGAAAATACAAGTCAAGATATGTCGATTGTAGAGATCAGATCCGGGAGCTTTCCGCTGCAAGAGTAACGCACCCAGTATCAACCAGAGTAACGCAACCAGTATCAACCAGAGTAACGCACCCAGTATCAATTATTTTTTATAAAAGTAATTTATTGACAGCTAACTACTACCTACCAGTAGATTTCTGTTTGTTCCTACAAATTCTGCATATTTAATATTTTTATAATTACTACTTTTGCCACTACCAAAGATTAATATATTTTAACCAATTTTATGAAAACTAGACTAGACATGTTAACTATTAGAACCTTTTTATTTTTTTAAAAGTACGTAAAAAAGTAGTTTTCTTTTTTATTATCATAATTATATCATGCCAATACGCCCCTAACTTTAAGACTTCCAATACAATAGTCTAGAATTAAATAGACACAATAGAAGCTTTTATCTATTGTTTATATAAATACCTGATTACATATTATATCGTAAAGGTGAGAAAAACCTTTCCAATTGTTTAGTCGAATATCAGATGACCGTATCATGGCGCTTGGTCACTGAAGAGGTATGAGACACATTTATATAATTCGCCGTTAACAAGGATATTACATAAAAAATGATCGAACAATTAAATATATGACAAGTTTTGATTAGCATAGTAACAGTTATAATGCACCCATTACATATTGCCCGCATTAACAAATAGAACCTTAGTTAACTAATGTCAACTATTACTGTACTAATTAGAGCGTGACTAGACGCATAGTAAATATTACATACATGATTACTATAAACGAGTTAAAGATGTATAATTCGATATCAAAAACAGATTACGTTTATATATATGCTAGGTACATTTCTACTTTCCATTAGTATGTATCAAAATCAAAATATAGAAAAATGTTTTAATAAAAAAAAAATTATTTGTGTAAGATTCGATTCTTATATACATACAACACTACTGTCTTTTTATCTTTATTTTGTTTTATGAGTTGTTACTTTATTTATAGTTGCCGTTTGATATTTATAGAAATTGGTATGAAGGCTCTGTCTCTCGAAGTCCGTTGAGTTATGAATGTCGTAAGCGTGCAGTCGCAAATTGTTTTAGTGGGCATGTCAGGAGTACTGCACACACACATACAAACTGCATCACTACTAACACTAGAGCTAAAAGGACTTCGTAAGAGAGAACTTGTACATACAAACGTTTATTCAATCAATACCAGTTGACCTTCGGCGAGCGGGTCGTCGTTCTGATGTTATATGCTGTCATAGCTATTAGGATCCGGGGACGTCACAGGGCCTGCTCCTCTAGATGGTAACTTGAAGCCATTCAAAGTGAAGCTCCAACCGTCCTGAAACAAATGGTAATTCTCTTTAACATTTTATATTGCATAATTGGGACGCCAAGACGACGGATCTCCTGCTACTCGCATCCAGCCCGGACCGGCTACTGCACGGAGATTGTCCTTGAAAGAGGCCTATCTCCAGCAGTGGACCGTTAAGGCTGATAATGACACTCATTTGGAAATGTCTACAGATGGCCATTAATATTGCGTAAAACGCGATAGAATGACTATCAATTTACTCCAATGTTGTGCGAGAGGTAGGAACCGTGCCAGCTAGATTTTGCGGAGCCAAAGTAATAGTGTTCAGCAACTAAGAATTTGCTATTTTAGTTGTATTTTTTTTTTTTACATTAATGGAAAAGTATTTTTTTAGACAATAGATTGTTTTTTACATTAATGGAAAAGTATTTTTTTAGACAATAGATTGAATTGTGTTACACAATGACAATTGTAAAATACTTAAGGGAATTTCTTACTTTAACAAGGTTTGGTAATTCCGACCAGAAGCCTAAGTTGGGTATAACCTCTAACCCTGTAGCCCCCATCAAGAATTTCTTGGTGCAAACTCCGAGGACCAAGTAGAATATCACAAATGAGAAGAATATGATCAACAGTGTGGAGCCGAGTGATCTTCCCGGCGCTTCTATTTGTTTCAAACAAGCATTAGGCGAGAAGAATGTTAACACCTGGAATTATTACTAAAGGTTATTTGACTCACATAATGAATGTATGTAAATTTTGCTAAGGCTATGGGAAATTATAAGCTGTGCGCCTCGGTCTCAATCACCTAAAATTTCTTGTAGGGGAACCATTTTTTTACATTCAAATCATATTTATACTTTTAGTTCTATAACTTGACTGTAATAATATCTGTGCTAAATTTCATCCAGACACATTTAGTAGCTTCTACGTAAAAGAAGAACTAATGTCGCTACAAAGTTTCGCATTTGTAGCATTAGATTATTTACTAAAGTATCATCTTTTTTTTTTTAAAGCTATAATGGTGAATTTTTTATCAACAATATTTTTTTTATGCTTTCCTTTATTTTTTATAACACTTTTCCACATGTTCATAGATTTTATCAAAAGGCTAAAGTCAGTATAATGTTTCCATCCTATGCATGCCAGCCCCGCCCAAATGCAATGCATAAACATAAACGACATTTTACTCTAAAAATGCATATCATTTAGTAGTGGTACTGGTCAACTTAGATGTAGAAAATAAATATTTCTACAACGTTGTTATAATTCGTGAAATAAAATGTCCCGTAGACCTGATAGGTATGGTGGACCAATGGAGCGTTGGATATGTTCATGACCACGATTGTACTAGAGGTCATGAACTCGTCATGTGGCAGTGAGCTGTGGCGCCACAGTTATTTGAAGGGAAATTACCTATAATTGTAAACATTTTTTTATTAAGTGTTTCCTTGACATATACACACACAGACACCTACCATCCAGATCCCGAATGGAGTAGGATGAATCAGAGTGGAATGCCATACATCACAATCCTTACACAACTACCTTGTCTCTTGCACATTCATTACTCTCTACAGACAGACATATTTAATTATTATTATTAATCATTTAATTTAGCAAACTACTATTCACAGTAACGGTATACCTACAAGTATATGTATACATGTTTAAACAGAACAACAGGGTTCTTGTAACACATTGTATAAACCATACAATTGTATAAGTAATTATGATTAAAGGACCCAAATCAAAAGCTAAATAGAGACAAATGGAATATAGTTGATGGTATATATTGCTGCTTCCTGATTGATATTCATATATCTTGAATAAATAATATACTATTTCCACTTATTTATTCATTGAAATTCTTAATGTATAAAACTTAACTAATAATTATTCATTTATTTTACCCCCTTAAGTAGAACCTTATACATATTTAATTAATAATAAATTAGTGGAAATTGTATAAAATTTATACTTATTCAAGTAACATAGTCTCCATTTATATCAGGTTCAGTACTTACAATTTTATCAGGCTCCGCCAATGAATACACGCTCAACTGATCTGCCATTTGGGCACAAGCCAACATCACTACTGTGGACCTGCTATGTATAAAAAAAAGATTGAATATGAAACAAAACATAGTTGTTTAACCTTATAATATCAATAATACTATCTCATATTTATCATCATATTATTGAGAAACAATCTCGTTGATTGATAATACATAATATAATATATTGTGATTGGAAAAACATTGGAGTGCACATATTAGGATAACCTGAGCATTGGCAAGCTAAACATATTAATATGTAGTATTCTAGAAGACAATATAAGTGCAGTAACCGGTCCGGGATGGAAGCAAGTAGCAGGACATCAATTGTCTTGGCGTTCATTGAGAGAGAGGCCTATGATGATGATTCTGGAGAGATAGGTCTTATCAGGGGAATTTAAGATTTGTCATAAACTTATGTTGTATTAGTGACTTGTAACACATTGTAGGTATATTTTTGGCACACGGTAGGTAATGATCCAATGTAACCAATAAAATTGTGGCAGTACATTGTAAACTTCACCAAATTTTGTGTAATTATATTTAGAAAGTATGGGCTCTCTACACTAGATACTTGATAAATTTTTGTTGTGCGGGGCGTATTTTTAATGCATCCTGTGTTGTTTTTCTATAAATGTAGAATAAAGCAAAAGATAATATTTACAAAAGGATCTTGCTACGCCTAAGAAGTATTACTCTAAACTTGTGTACAAAAGTACACACACATTTTTTTTAAAGTATTCAGAATTAGAATTGCATACTAAATATTCTCTGTGATTAAAAACTCCCTGTATAGCCATATATCAACAGTTATTTCTTAATCTTTAAATAGAAAAGAAAAGGCAGTATAAAGAATATACATATTAGTTTAAGTAAATAGTTAAATTACTTACGAAGGGCCATTGTAGTAAATCAGTGATTTACCATCTGCACTAAAATCACTAACATTATTACTTCCCATAAAGTCGTAACTTTGTTCAGAGGCATATGTACTATTACTTGGATAAATGTCCATTTTATTGACATGTCGGCAAATCTAAAAATAATATGTTGATTAGCAAATTTGTTATTCAAAACAAAATTCACGATTTTAAAACTTATGCCGATTAAATATAGCTTAACTAGCTCCCTGAACTAAGATTGACAACAAATATAGACGAGGTTGAAATTACCATAGGAATGTTATAAAACCTAAACCTGTTGTAAGCCGAATTTGGAAAAGATATATAGAACAAAGAATAGGGTAGAAAATAGTATTATAAAAATAAATAACAAAGTTATATACCGATAATGGTGAACCACAAGTGCTAGTACTAGTTGAAGAATTTAGTTTCGGTAGCTCGTCGTAGCACGGATGATAGTAATATGTGCTCAAAACGTATTGCGTGCCATTATTTTTTGTCTCGTATGTCTGTGCCATATAAAATAATGCACTTGCACTTAAGGACAAATCTATACCAGTTCCATTACTAAATTCACATAAACAAGGTCCTTTCCTTTTACACACATCCTGTGCATTTATTGAAATTATTAAAGCTACGCACGCTAATGTTACTTGAACAATACTTTTAAGAATCATCTTAGTACAATAACTTCTGAAAAATTTCACCTAAACTAGATACCAATATCAAAATATTTTTTGAAATAAACTTAAGGGATGATTTGCCATACGGATACCAATTTTCTTTACTAATTATCTATTGATTAAAATTACACCAAATATGCCTCCCGAAACCTGAACTACAGATGAGAGTCGAGATGAGTAAAGTTTGACAGTTGGCAATGACACCAGACAATGACAATTAGGGACATAGAGTATCGATACTTTTCCTTGGAGATCCATACATTTTCCCAATGACTGCAACTTTCTTTATATTACTTAACTAGATGGAGCAATCCAAATGAATCACTTATAGGAGGCTATTCATGTTACGCGCAATATGTGCGTGACGTTAATATAAACATTGTCTTATAACCGTCAACTTGTGCGTGTATACGAACACGAATACCACCAACATAAAATAATTGCCCTACATTTTGTTACTAAAACATAACATAAGACTTACATTAAAAGGATGGATTACAATGATTTAATCGGTTTTTTTATAAATAAGTAAAAAGATAATTACTATGAAAAATTGATAATAAATTTTGTATTCCTATTTGTAATAATGTCAATAGTTGGTTTCTGAAAATAATTTCAGAATCTACTATTAACATTTTTTTGACAATAGGACTCAAAACATACTTCATAAAATAGTTTTATATATTTAGAGCTATTATGTCATATAATATTATATTATAGTACTACATATAAAATACAAGTACAAATTTTGTAAGAGGTAATCCCATGCTAAATTGCATCCTCATTGGACCGTTACGATCACTCACACGATACCGATGTGAAGTTAAAGCTATTATGTACGGTATGCGAGTAGAACGGGAAGAAGAAATGAGGGCAATGCATCTGTATAATAATTATGCGGATGTCCATGACTGTCATTAGTCAATGAAAGACTGACTCCTCGGTGGCTGTTTTATGAGGTTTCCACTGACTGTCTCCAAGCTCATTATATGCTGCAGTCCAACAAGTTACTATGACTAAATTCGTAGGAAAAATAAAAATAATTTAAATGATAATGGAAACAAATTTTAAAATTATATAACTTAACATAGGTTATGAGTGCCAATTGTGAACTGTACAATTCGTGAGAACCATACTAATAACAATTTTATTTACTGACTCAGTAAGCCAGTAAAGATAGAGGGCAGGCCTTTGACTGCGAGTGATCTTGGTTCAAAGACAAGGAAGACGGGAAACACTATAACACTATACCAGCATGGTCAATCACGCATTCGCATGGGACAAAGATATATAACTGGAAAAAGAGAAACAGGCAGTAAATGACGTTTGCTTGTAGTCGAAGGAGAAATCAATTGTGGTGCACTCTCTGTATTTCTTTTTTCATTTCTCTCTGCGCAATGTGCATGCGAGATTGGATAGACAAATGAAAAAATGCGTTCCCATTTTACAAGTATATTAACCAAGACGGCTAGTCGTCGACACATAACTGTTATGGCTTTCCCCTCTATTAATATTATCTCATAGCCTGTCACACAATAAAGCTTAAAGTAAAGAATAATATAGTTAAGGGTAATAATAATTAGATTGAGTAAAAATTAATTAAAGTAACCAAATTAATTATTTTCATAATAACAACATATTAAAGACTTTAGAGGATGTACATGTGTATCAGAGCTACCCGTATGTATCCGATATGCTAAAAAAATAACTTAAGAAGAAGATGGAAATAAACAATAATGAAATATTTTTTATTGGTATATACTATTTCTAAAACTACTTCGGAGTTAGGTTCGGTTCACACAAACTTTACTATAATTACTATTATTGTGCACAAATTTTCTAGTTATACTAAGTATTATGGTTACTACATTATGGAAATAACTACTAGTGGTTAGGATAATAGTCACTATGGCAGACAAGAAAAAAAAAGTATGTTGAATTAAATTAAATTACTTGTATACATTAATTGCCTATCACTGGCAGTAAAGTGAATAGGGATAAACAATGATACCTTTTAGCCCACAAGAATTGTTAAACTTCTCAAATGCACTGATAACTTAACGCAAAACTGCAGTAAAATTTGAATAGTCTTCAATTGTTTTTTGTGTTGTCACCAAAATCTAAGTTTAAACACTAGCAAACCTACATTTAGCAACTAACAATTAGATGATTATTTATATTATTTTTATTTAGGATCCAGCAACACCAAAAAGACCAATGATACTAAAATCGGACAGGGATACGTCTAAAGACTTTGTTAAAGAAAAGACAGAAAAAGAAAAACAACCAACAATTATATTAAAAACACGGGAACAAATTTCATCGAAAGATGATCGGCCAGCGAGTCCTAAAGCTCAGGCTGATGCTGAAAGAACTCATCCACCTAAAATAGCTCACAATGAGCATAAAGAAAAAAGAGGTATAATCTAAACATACAAAATTTTACTCAATGTCGCCGTAAAGCGACATCTCCAGTGTCATATTTTGTGCAATTTATGAGTAGCCAGTGGCTCCAAGGGGACGGGGGGATGGGGAGGAGTGCAACATATTGGCATACTAATTATGTGCATGTTCATGGGTGTCTGAAGTAGTTATAAAGACTACAATTTCTCGTTCCAATTCTATAAAAATACACCCACTATTCTGATAAACTTTTGTGTTCATGAATTTTCTTTAGATTTAGCATGTAAGCGTATTTCTTTTCTTCATGATCATCATCAGTCTGATCAGTCCACTGCTGTAAACCAATGCCATTACTATCCATTGCAAACCAGCTACTGCAAGGAATTAATTAATTGTCATGGGTCCTGTGCTCATCTTAGAAAACAATGCAGCTGTAATTGGGGATATCAGCTAGTTATATATTATTTAATGATTATATATTATATAATAATATATAATATACATAGTTATATATTATATATTATTTAATGAATAGTTGTAAAAAAAAATTTTTTCAGAGAATAAGTCAAGCCAGCCCTGTAGACAGATGACCCAGCCCATAAAACTTCTAGATGAATATTTAGAATTCAACAATGTAGCCCTGGAATTTCTTAATGACTCTAATACTAATTATTTAGTTGTTGGAATATTAGGTAAGTACATTATATTGGTTTATGCATGAAACACACTACAGCAAGATACCTTATTACTATACCTTGTATTGAACTTACATACAAGTACGTTGTGGCTTACAAAAATTATTGTCCAAAAAAATTTAAACAATGTTAGCTGATATGACTATCAAATTATGTAGAGTTAACCATGGCATGGTTTTTAATCCCATGAAAATCTACAGCTAAATAAAAATAAAAAAAGTACAGCTTTTGTGGTCTTTGTATTATAATAGATATAGATGTTTTTTATAGTATAGGGGTGCAAACAAGAATTCAGAGCCTTTTGATGACTACTGAGGCCCATTCACTACCACATTATTGTTAACATGCAAGTGTGTTACCCTCCTTTCCTCTTCCCTAATAGACCACTGGCTAATCACAAAGCGCACAGAATGCGACAGCACAGTTACTCTACGATGGTGTCATATGAGTGAGAAGGTACCTCCCAGTACTGGTTCTCCTGGCCCAATTCTGCTGCCGTGTAGCACGGCACCACCTGTTACAAAATTTTGTAACACTCTGCAGGGGGTAATAATTAAAGGTTAATGAGCTATACTTATTACATCATACTGCTCAGAATTCGAAAAGAAATACATTGGTAATATGGCAAAAACTAGCCATGCATCTATGGAACAATACCTTATTACTGTAACTTGTATTATATGCCTTAATGGGCTTGGAGCAAAATCTTCATCTCTTATCCGTTTGGTGCCATGTTACACATTGTATTGTGTGTTTCTGGTGGTTTGCAAGTAGCCTGTGGCACATTGGGGGGAATGGGGTGAAGTAGGACGACTTATCTGCATTACCATTATCCTTGTGGATGTTAATGGGTGTGGAAGTTACCAAATTGTCCACTGTGGCACAAGTGGACTGTAAAAAAATAGGGGATTGTGTTAATGATTACTTATTATCTATGTAAATGTTTCAGGAACACAAGGAGTAGGAAAGTCAATGATATTAAATCTTTTAAACCAAAACATACCTTATGAAGATTTGCCTAATCAAATACTGAAATCTTGTCAAAGTTCGTCAGAGTCAATGTTTGAGCAAAATGAAATGGGGCCAGTGGAAAATCAAATGGAAAATTTAAAATTTGTTGATACAACAGATGACAAAAGCACAGAAGTGCAGAACAATTTTAAATTCAAGATGCAAGACTATGATCATATAGAAAGAGGTGTACATTGTACAAAAGGTATTTATTTGACTAGAAAGGTCCTATGTCATATGACCCTTATTTTTATAGTGCAAAAATGTGTTTTTAATATAATAAGTGTAACTGTCTAGAGTGATGAAGACAGTGTATGCCATATGCACCCCTTGTCCCATGGTAAACTGTTTTATTTAATGACTTTATGGAGGTGTCTATTAGGTCGCTAGCAATATTTTTCGGATTTGTGAAATACACGCAAGAAATATTAAAAAAAATATAAACATGACGAATTTTTCATCAGGATATTGATATGACCATATCCTCCTCGGTCATGCTGGACTGATTAGCTTCCAGTCTACCAATGACAATCACTTACAAAATTTGAATTAATCTTATAAAACAGGGGTATCCCAAACAATATCAGTTCGCAACACTCTTGACTGGTTTAGCTTTAGCTCGCTGCGCCATCAACTACTAGAAATACCGTTCTACGGCGCATCTGCCTAACGAAAATATAAAAATACAATCAAAACACCAATAATTAAGCGTTTCTAGATAATGTAAATTGATAAATGCGGCGTGAGAGTTTGGTGGCACAATATTGACGTCACACATGTTTACCTATAGTAACGGCGCGATTGGAGAATTAGAGCCCACCTTCTCATTTCGCGGCGCATCCATTTTCACTTCGCTGCTCCCCAAGGCGCCGCGGCGCACAGTTTCGGAACTCCCTTTTAAACCCAGTTTGGAAATAAACAATCATTTGTTTGCTTCCAGGTGTAGACATGTACATCACAAATGATAGAGTAATTCTTCTAGACTGCCAAGCTCTGTGGTCGCCGTCTCTTATAGAGGAGACGTATGCTAACCCTGTAACAGCGAGAAGTGCTAATATTTTGACTGTGGACTGTTTACAAATAGCATCGTACCTAATGGCGGTATGTCATGTAATTATTGCGGTTCAGGACTGGTTTGTCGACTACAACTTTATCAGGTAACTTATTTCTCTCTCTAACATTGGCAAAATCATCGCGATCTGTAGCAATGGAGCTGTATTAAAAAAAAATTAAAGTAAAAATTGAAGTGGGCCTTACTTACATATGAAATTGGCGTTTTGTATGAGAGGAACAAAAAGTCGAGCATTTTTTAATATAATATATTTAATTAATCAAAGTATGAACCATTTTTTTATGCACTTCTGCCATCTCATAGGCAGTTCATCAATCCCTTTACTAAAAAAACTAGTCGGACGGGAATCAATAACACCTTTGAAGGCGATTTGGACTGCCCTATCGGAGTCGAATTTTTTCCGTTACAAGTATTATCCCAATTTCGAAAAAGAAAAGATAATCTGTTGGAGCAAGGTCCAGGAGTACGGAGGATGTCTTAGACTTTCCAATTGAAGCTCTTCTAATTTAGTAGACGTCTGTTCCGCAGTGTGTGGTCTAGCGTTGTCGTGAAGCAGCAGTGGAGTGATGCGATTGACCAGCCAAGGTTGTTTAGCCGCTAGCTTTTCCATCATGGTTTGCAATTGCTGACAACAGATATCAGCCGCAATAGTCTGACCAGATTGGAGAAAACTTCAATGAATACTACCGCACTAGTCCACCAAACGCTTACAAGTAACTTTTTTGGGGCAAATTTTCGCTTGGGGGAGGATTTGGCTTGCTGGCCAGGTTCCAACCATTGCGCTGAGCGCTTCAAGAAACCACTTTTCAAAACACATTCATTATTGTGCCGGTCTGGTAATGTAACGCAGCAGCATTTGCCGGTTTGCTTCAGTCGATTCGTGAGCCCACCTTTCAAACCCCAATCATCCCAATTTGCTTGAAGTGAATTAAAACAGTTCTATCACAATCATCGCAGCCTGCAGATAACTCGGACGCGGTTTTCGATGGATCCGCTTCCACAATAGCCTTCAAATCTTTTTTTTTATTATTTATTCTACTTCACGAGTTTGAACACTTGAGGTGAACATGTCAGCCTCATGGATGCTATCACATTCCCTTAACGAAGGGATTGGTCAACAAAACTGTACAATTTAAGAGCCCTGCTAGTAAGTGGCCCCGCTGCTAGCCAGCAATTGACCACGCCAACATTAACATTAACAGATTCTCCCAGCACTCTGCTTCTCAGATCTGACACATTCCAACAAAATATGCAGTATGTCTGCAAACTTATGACACTCCACAAAGTGATGAGGGTTTAATACTCATTATATCATACAATTTATTTGTTGGAGCACGTCCGGAACGCAGTCTGAATGCCGAAACCAAACCCCTAGAGAGATTAGCGCGATCAAACCATGGAGTCCATAGAGGCTTTCCTTGGATGGTTCTGTACCAGGCCAAATTAAAAGAAAAATCTTTGAGTTCAGCTAAGTGATACTCCCACTCACCTAGACATTTTTTCTTTATAAAAGGAAGTAGTTCACTGGCAAAGGGTTTGGAGTCTAGTACGTTACAACGTCTTTTGCATATTTATCCACCACCTCATTTCCATAAAGGCTAACATGATAGGGGATGCATTGGATTTTTATAAGCTTATTTTTTTGTAATGTTACTTGGCAGAAAAATCAAAACACTGTCTTAATTTGAACATGGAGGTTTTGCAACCCACTTTTAATGCCTTAACATTTTAGCGAAGACTGTGCATTACTTTCGGCTTTTCAACTTCACGCATTTTTCATTTTCACACATTTAAAAAAATTGACCTTTAGAACATGTTTTACCTAACATATTAAACGTCATTCGATTGAATTTATATAATTTCAGATATATTCAAACTGCAGAAATGCTGAAGCCCACTCTGTCGGCGTCCAGCTCGATGAATACAAATTTGGAAGGTTCCGAGTCGACTGCTACTGGTGAAAATCATCCACATTTATTGCTGTTTCACAATAGATGCCAGCTGGAGGATTTCCTGCCGGAGACGGTGAAAACAATGCAAGACTTTTACCGGTAAATTACCCTTATTTACCTAGCCCCGCGGTTTCATCAGCATCAGCCGGACGACGTCCACTGCTGAACATAGGCCTTCTCTATAGAGCGTCTTAGGTCAAGTTTACGAGCCACTCGCATACAGTGACTCGAAGACAAGGTCCGAACAGTCGTCGAGCTCCGCGCTCCGATTATTCGTCGAGCTTCGCGCTTCAAACAGCCATCAAGATGCGCGCTCCAAGCAGTCGTCGAGCTCGCGCTCCGACAATTGTCGAGCTGCCCTTCAACCAGTCGTCGAGCTTCGAACTATCGTCGAGCTTCGCGCTCCGAACAGTCGAGCTTAGCGCCCCAAACAATCGTCGAGCTCCGAGCTCCGAACTTTCGTCGAGCTCCGAGCTCCGAACTTTCGTCGAGCTCCGAGCTCCGAACTTTCGTCGAGTCTCGCGTTCCGCACAGTCGTCGTGCATCGCGCTCCGAACTTTCGTCGAGCTTCGCGCTCCGACAACACACCATTATGCCCCTAAGCCATGATGGCGAACCCGCAAATATTGCGGCCCCGTTACCGAGGGGATAGTCGTCCCCTTGCAACCCTACCCGGGTTATGAGGTCCGCCTCGATGCCCGTAAACCCCACAGATTTCTGTGGAGATGACCAGCAGTGACAGTGACTCCCCGCCACCTTAACCAACCGCCTTTCGGTGCAGGGCTGCTACAAGAGAACCCCGCCAAGTATCGTTCCTGCGAGCATTGTGGCGGTTTGATCCAAGGTTTCACTCGCGCCAAATGGAACTGTTAATTAACAGTAAATATTTAAAAAAAAGATATAGCCTACTAGTAACCTTGTCAGGAATTTTCTCGACAGATTACTTAAGTTTGTATAAAAAATTATCCATTATCTTATGATCACAATAACATCCAATGTAATAAACAGCCAAAATTTTGAAAAACGAAACGTGTACTGTTGTCTATACACAAGTATCACCAGGCAGCTATGACGTCGGACTCGTTAAATGACTAAATACACCGCGAAGCTGTGTTGTTATGTATTATTATCATATTACTTCATACACTAGGGGCACGGTATCGAATAGAAAGTATCGATACTTCAAGCATCAAGGGTAACGTTAGTATTAATTCAAGAGTCTGAGTACGACCTTCAGGTGGCGCCACCTTGCAATTAGGGACACATTGTCAAATAGGAGGTATCAACTAATGTATTCCCGAAAATGAAAGTACTCGATACCGGCATAAAATTATTCATTGATTAAAAATATCAGATACAGAGTATCGGTATCGAAAGGAGAAGTAACGATATATTCCTCGTATCCCTTGCCGGTAACTATTATATCAACGCGGGGTAGCTATTCCGGCCCGCGTTGTGTCCGTCTCGGCTCCAAAGCTGTCATTGGTGCAATATAAAAATGTTACTGTTGCGGGGCGAACAATGCTGACGTCACTGAATTCTCACCGCGAACAGTGAATGCAGTGAGCGTGTATGGTTCCAGGAAATCGTTCCAGCGTTCGTACCTGCAGCTCAACTCCGGTATGTACCTGTACGGCGACGTCAACCGGAACACCAACAACGTGGACCGCGTGAGCAAGAGCTACAGCACCGACGCCTGCGGCGCCCCCATTAACATGTTCCTCTTACCAGAGATATATTCCGATTATGGTATGTTTTAAAGTGAAAGTTACACTTTTTTTTAAAAGCAAACGAGGATTCAAAGTCTTCTGAAGGTTGTAGACGCCAGACGCATCTATAGACTATCGACATCCGCATTATTGTTTTTGTGCAGATGCGTCGCCCTCCCCTCCAATGAGCCACAGGCTACTCATAAACCGCACGAAGCGCGACACTACATAAGAGCCATTGTTACAGCCGTGTCACGTGACGAGAGGTCTGCGCTCGTACCGGTCGCTATGCAAAATGCACTCGATGCCCGCACTTATCATTTGCAATTTCAAAAGAATGAAATGCTCGTGAACAAATTTAAAAAGAGAAGTGAAAGGGCTATGTTAAAGACTTCTTATAGGGAGGGATGCTATAGCACAACGGGTTACTCTGTCTGCCCTTATCTAAATTACGTGCCAAAGTTTGTGTATTTTACAAAACATGTTGAGTGTTTGATTTCAAAAAGTGGTAAAATTTTTATAGAGTAACAGCACCCGTAATTAATTATAATAATAACTCCAAAAAGAACCTTTAGTAAGTGATAGTGCTGTGCTGCATTGCATCCAAATTGGATTGGATAGCAATACTGTCGCGTTGCATGCGGTTTGGTGCGATTTGAATTTGCGATGGCCCCTTTGGTCTAGCTAATAGCATGTGAATGCCTTTTTTGTTGACGCGGAGAAACGCATTTACGTGCCTTCGATGTCCCTGGGTGGGGTCCAGTGGTGTTTAGGGCTGCGGCATATTATGCCGAATACCCACGAAAACCACCGCGATTACCATCAGCCTAAGGGACCGATTCCACCTCCACAGACGGGGATTCTTCCGCACCACAAGGCAACCCCACCGACTTTGTGACAGTGCAATAGGGTGCGCCTCTTGCCCCGTGCGCAAAAGCACCACCTTCTCCTGCTCTTTAGTCCCCTCCCTTCTTATAAGAGAGGTCATACATACAAAGAGCCCCCTCCCTTAACTGTCTTCGCCTGGTTGACCCCAGGCTACTAGCCCCAACGGTACAACAAGGCTGGAACCATGGTGGGGGCATATGAATGCCTGTGTCAGTCGCAGCTAGCGTGTAAACATGGAAAATAACGCTTCGCCTTTTCCACTCTTCTTTCATTTTATGTTTAGACATGTAATTTCGAATAAAAGACTAAAATTATGGAAAATGAACCTTATATCATTTTTAACACTTCTTTCACTGCTGCAACTCGCTACGCAATCATAAACTTAGCCAACAAAAGTAGATAATTTAATCTCGTCATATTAGGAGGTAGTGCCACGCTGCATTGCTGCCGAATTGGGTGCCACTGCTGGGAAAGCACCTTTCGCACACCCGTTACCTGACGCTGTCGCTTTTTGTGCTGCTTGTCAGTTTCTGTTGACCTGGAGGGGAGGATGGAATGGGGGCAAAGTGTTATGTAGATAGCAGTTACGGACAACACCGTAAAGTGACAGCTACGCTATCACGTCTCGTGCAGTTTGTGAGTGAGAGTGTGAGGTGGCACATTTGGGAGAATTCACATATCTCCATATGCGGATCATAATTAGCTTCGCTAGTCGCCAAATGGCACCGATTTCCCGTTTACTCTTCTGCACTATGAAGAATAGGGTTGGGGCTATTATGACTAGAGATTGTAGAAGTGAAGCGTTTCGGCAGCCCTTAGGATTTTCACGGCCCATTCCCTACTATTCCTCAATTTGCCAACCAAAAAAAAATTTTCAGAAAACAAAGACATATACCGCGGCCACCCATCCTTCTCCAGCCTGGCGAAACGCCTCCGCTGGATGATCCTGGGCGTGCACAGACACCAGATCAGCAACGTGCCCAACCTGTCTGAGCGCGGCTGGCACCAGTACTGCAGCAAGGCATGGGAGACAATACGCAAGTGCACGTTTTTTATGGAGTACGAAAGGTTTTTACCATAAATACTTTATTAAATACGTTTATATTGGTGTCTTATTTTATTTAAAACTTGTAACGCGGGAAACCGCATTTGCTTGCCGTCACCTGCCCTGGGTGGGGTCCGATGGGGTGTGGGGCTCGCGGCACGTCGATGTATATATAGCCATTTAAATCACGTGCCCTCAGTGCGCGGAACTAACTTACCAGGACACCTCGACGGCTAGTCATTCCCGTAAACGACTGGCACTACCTCATAGAGGGGTTATCCGGACACCACAAGATAATCCCACTAACTTTGGGACTGTGCAATTGGATGAGGTTCCCATCTTAGTCCGGTGCGCAAAGGCGCTTCCTCCTGCTCTTCACTTCTTCTAAGGAAAAGGAATACAAAGAACAGCCCTTCAGGGTCAATTGGCTTCACCTAAGGTGTCTGCTTCATATTAGACAAATGAACCTCACATCCATGACAAGGCTTTGTAGCACTTACATTTTGCTACTTAATTATTATTTTTTTAAATGTATACGTGTCATCTTTGACTGTCAGACCAAAGGTGTGCTCGGTGTCGATGAAATGACACTCTTGATTTTTTCCCGGCGAGCAGGACGGAATGATTTCTTAAGATATGATAATCAAACAGTTTTTTTTTCTTTTCCGCCGGGAAATATTCGTGAAAATATGCACGAACGGTCAAATTATTTAATATAAAAGGAGCTCTACTCTTTTCCTTTTTGAGTTGGATTTAATATGTAGATATGATGTCACCATAATCTTTAAGTATTGAATATAAGGAATGAAGAACAATCCGCAAACAAACAGTGGATTGATAATTATACATAGAAGGGACCATCCAGGTTGCAGCAGGGAGTCTCTGTCAACTACCCAGATAAGATTTCGTTCCCTAACTTTTTACTAACCCTTGTTAAAAACTATTGATTCCATTCTTTGTTCCTTGTATTATTTGAATTAAAAGTGTCATAGCATGAACCATAATACCCTCAGTCAACAGGCGTCTCAATGAATGCCAAGAACAAGTAGTCCCGCTACGCACCAACAACAACTCGACTTGCCCAAATGAAACCCAGGCGCCAGCGTTACATCACATTACTGACAAGTTTATACCATATAACCTAGACGACTCAATGCATTAAGTCACAAACGTAAAGCCGTTTGTGACTTAATGCAATGAGTCGTCTACTGTTTAGATTATATGAAGATTTTCATGTCAGTATGCTAAGGGACCGACGCCACCCCCACAGATGGGGTTGTCCCGAAACATAGGAGAACCCCACCAAATTCGGGAGAGTGCAATGGGGTGAGGTTCCCATCTTTTTACCCCGACGTATGTACGTACTGCAGCTATGGATAGACACTTAGGGATCCTATTGCAAGTTGCGGTTAAGATAAGCATCTGTTATTACTATCTACCACTTCTACTTAAGAATTTGCAGAAGACCATTATTGTTTTCAAATTTTTAAATGATGACGCCTCATAGAATTATAAGCCATATACATATATTCATCGCGTTAACCTCAGTGAAAGAGTTCTTTTCTACATAAATGACCGCTGGAGACCATTCAATTGATTGAATCTGGACACTATACTTTAGCCTATTCATCGTAAACACAGCACAAAGCCTAACAAGAATGAACAGGAACCAGATTGTTTCTTGCAATAATATAATTTAAGATATGGTCGCAGGCGTTCCTACAAATGATAACACGAATATCAAAGGGCGAAAACTTTATTACCTTTAAGCATGATGGGATCACACAGTCTCAAAATTGTAATACAATAATTGTATAAAATGATTTATTGGTAAACGCTAGCGATCAAGGGCTTCCTCCGCTGCTCGGGTGGTTTATACGCATGTTGGTACACACTGGCCAGTCGCCAATGTTCTGGATAACCGGTCGCATTAGCGTCCCGCCAAATGGTAAAGGGAGGAGCTAAAGTTGGTATCGTATACGATTTTTTCGTATACGGATGACGCATCTTTGGTATTTTGACAACCTTCGAGTCTTTAGAACTGTCGCTTTGTATGGAATTTGGATTGCCCGCTTTAAATGCAAATTTAAAATCCTCTTTATGTGTTTTATCATTTGCGGGTCTGGCCTCGTTGCATGAGATGCAATGCCTGTGTTTTATATTGTTGTTCGTTGCATCCATTTTACCGTTACTAGATACGAATGAATCGTTAGGTGAGCTGTGCTGCAATTTGCCCTGTGCCAGTGGTGTTTTATCATAGGATTCCAGACTTTGATTCGAACTATCTTTTATTTTTTTAACATTTGGAGTTAACGACTTTGAGGAACTTCGACTTGTTCGCAATGTACCGCACCCGTTGCTACCATCGCAAGATTCCTTTTTTCCATGTGTACTCTTCCTACTTTCTGGTGTTGATTTCGGGCGAGTTTCATGTTGCGGGCAATTCTGAACTTCACAAGAGTCTCTTTTCCTTTCTTTTGTCATATCCTTTTCAAAATATGGAACACTGTGTCTGCCTTCATCTAGAATGCGATTTTTATTGAATATGGAGTAAGCATGTTCTCCCATGGTTTCGTTATTCCCTTCTTTTGGAGTATGCACAAGAGTAAACACAGCTGGAGCCATAGAACCATTAGAACCATCAATATGTTTCGGTGGCTTGGATAAATGTTTCGAATCATTGGCTTCAAAATCCCAACATATAGCTAAATCCATTAAAGACAGTGGCTTTTTGTATTGTCGACCCAAGTCATGTAACGAAGTAACAGGGCGTTGCCTATTAACATCTTTCTCCTCAGTACTTTTGCTAGGGTCGCAAGTCTTCGGTCTGTGCACACGCATTTTGGTACAACACGTGGGTCCTGAAGCTCCGTAACCTTTCCAACCAATAGCATATGGCTTGACAACGATATCAGAATCTCTATGTTCACCCACCTTGGAAAACAGTCTATGCCCTAAAGTGTCCGGCAGAGGTTCATGTTCTAAGTTACCAGTGTGCATTTTTTTAGCAAAATTAAAGTTTTGAGCAACACTCACGTACGGTAATTTCAGTGCATTGCTTTTCTTATCCAATTTCATACTTTCGCTCTCCCGTTGGAAATCTTTCGCATTTTCGGCTATTTTTCGCCAAAATTTTTCATTCTGATCCTCCTGCGGCCCGTGGAGTTCTTCCACTGCGTCTTTAACTAACAAATCGTAACTATCGTGTCGTTTGTCTTCATCAGTCTCTACTCCGGGAACATATGGACCGTTGCCGTCAGTATCTACAGGACCTATTTTATTATTGAGCTCTAAAGGATCTTCGATTGGTTCGGGAATTTCTTTTTCAAGTTCTTTATCCTTTTAATTAGTACAGACATGCAATAATTTAATGAAATCGAGAAATAAATAACTTGTTAACATAATTAATTAATACAATTTAACCCACAATTTCTTTTTCGGTTTATTTTTGTGAGCTGGACACTCGTAAGGCTGAAATAAATAAAAAAGTTGGTAAGTATACGTAAGAAATTTTAGTGAGAGGAAGTGTCGGTACAGTTCATCTTAATGGGACTGACGCGATCGAGGCAGCACCTCTCGCGCATATAATGCCGTCGTAGAGTGACATCTATACTGCGTTTCATTCGCTTTGTAAATTATTTGTTGTCTTTTTGAAACGAGAAAGGAAGCAGGGTAACACACCTGTGGTCAACAATCAACAAATGGATGTATGTGCGTCGGTAATCATCAAAAGGTTCCGACTGATCGTTTGTCCCTTTATGCTATAAAAAAAACCTTCACGATCTATTTATTGCATAGTACCTACACCCGACATTAGTCTCAATGTCATCAAAATGTCAATGACAAAAACTTTCCCGGGCATCCCAAGAACATCTTTTACTTTATTTATTACTCATTTTTGTGTCACCATTATTATAAATACGATAATTTTTATGTATGTTCGTTCATCTTTGACGCAAAAACTGATTTGATTAATAGTTACGCATCTGGATTACAGTTCATTATATAGAGATACTTCTTATACCGAAAAAATGAATGGTTCCCTTAAGATAGGTATTGCGAGGGTGAAATCGCGGAGTAGTACTTAATCAGTTGAAAGGTTCACAATCTAAAAAAGTTGGACTCTAGCCTTACCATGGATGAAATTAATATTTGTGCATTCCCTATCAGCGGTAGTAAGAGAAGGTACTTGTTACACACGCAGTAGGCCCTATCATCATCATCGGCAGACAGAAGACGTTCACTGTTGGACATATGCAGGTCGCGGTCACAAGTCCAGGTCAACACTGCGCTCCAGCACAGAGGGGCCACCACCTGATAACCTTATTTTCCCCAGCTGTTGCCTAAACCGCGACCAATGTGGCCTGCCCATAGGTACATAAAAAGATAACAATAACCTGTGGACTGATTATACCACGAGCACAAGACTTGTACGATAAAAATACGTATAAAACGTAGAACGTACATGACATGGGCGGGTATTGAACCCGCGACCTCGTCACCCTTGCACCAATCTTAACATATTAAGAAAATAAATCATTGTTGTTCCTATTATGTGCAGGATATTTTCCAATTCTTAATTGCTTACAAGGTCGAGCAATTGACTTTTTAATCAGTAAATTAATTTAAAAAAAAAACTTATAATTGTAATCGCAGACACTAAGTTGTTATCGGTATCGTTCAGGTGTTCTATCGCTCTTATCACAAGATGCCTATTAGCTTATGTTGAAATATATTACAACATACAGTCAGAATTCTGCTACACACAAAGAAAGAGCTGCTGGCGCTGCTTTTTTAAATTATTTTAATAGCAGAGTTACGCGGTTTCATCTGCGACGAATAGAGTGGTGCTATTTGTTGTAGTCTCATGGTTTATATCCTATAACCTTCCCTATGAATGTAACTATCATATACGAAAATATTTTTTCCAATACGACTTGTAGTTTCCGAGATTAGCACGTTCAAATAAAGGAATGAACTCTTCAGCTTCATTATATTAGTATATATAATACCTACCTATCTACTTGATTGTTTATGGAATGTTAAGATAATAAAAAATGGCCCTGCTTCGATCCCAGACCTAAGAAGTGCGGGTGACAAAAACTGCGGCCCTTTTTTTCTATAAAAAATCCTGTAACAATAGGTGCTTACGATAAAGTATGCTCACTTGTGCTTTAAAACTAGCTGGTATAATATTTTTAAAGAAACTTACTTAACTTTTACTTAAGCCAAAATTCCATTCTAATTTGAAAATTCAAAACTAACATGCATGTATATAATAATAATAATTGAAATGTAAAATTTGTTCCTCGTACCTATTATAGGCTATAGGCAGTTCACCTAATCATGCCGATACATATTCAATTCCTTCAAGCTGTTTGTGTAACTATAATTCATATAACAGTTCGTACGTCCTAAATAATAGTATCTAGATTTCATCACTAACAAAATCAATCATACATTCACTTATTATAAAAACGGTGTAGTGTCTTTTTTGACATAAACGGGCACATTCACATTTATAAAATACGAAAAAAAAAAACAATTGAAATGTATATTTACATCCTACAATGAACCTTGGTCGTAAATGTCTCAACTTACTGTGAACTGCGGTGCTTCGGTGTCCTCTTTTTCTTTTGCGCGTTCTTTCCCGCGTTTTTTGCCACGCATGCGCCTCGACGACTCCTCTGCATTTGGTCTTTGCTCGCGTAAATGAAGCCAATCTGCAAACCTTCCATCCGGTGGTTCTTTCGCTAGTTCTGCAGCTGGTAACAAGTTTAAAGTAAAGGGGACAATATAGCAGTTAAAATTATTTGGCTTATCTGATTGGTTGCCCTCCTTTAACCGAGGATGGGTCCAATAGGACATTAAACCGCACCATGGGGTATGGGCCCAGGCCATGACCTCCCTGTATTTGATGAGCGAGGTACCATGTCGATAGTACAAGTCCGATTAGGCTGCAAACGCTGCAATGCACTTCCCGCTGGATGCAGGGTCTTAGAAATTTTGTTTAGAACTATAGTTATAACATTACTATCGATCAGCCCCGGCTGCCCCGTGAACAACAGGTGTCGAATTGCTACCCTAACAAATACACTAAAATCTTCCCCAGTAATGACACTAACTGTTAGTAAAAATTGCATTGTTCCCTAGATTTTGAGAATATCGATCACATACAGACAGATAGCTTTCGAAGGCTTTGTTTTTCAATAAGTATATATAACAAAAATATTTTGCTAGTCTCTATACGGATATCCGTGATGACCGAAATTCTAGGAAATTATAATACCTATTCTTGCCATAAATGTTGTAACAAAAAAAAAATTAATTGCAAATAACATTTGTTACTTGCATAGTCTGTTAGTTTAATACTCAAGTATAAGACAATTAATAGTACAAAAAGGACTTCATTCGATCCAATGGGTACACTTCGAATGAAGGGGTACCCATTGGCTCGAATACAGTCATTTAAACCTTGAGGCAGCTATCAGAGGCAAGTTCGAAGCACGCACTCTCTCCGTGGGAAAATTCTTCACTGCCAATCGAATGGATTGTTTCAGGGAGTCCAAATTATCATGGCGCTTAGAGCAAGCTGTACTCTAAAACTGACCATAAATCATAATTCAGCGTATTAAGGTCGGGACTTGATGAAGGTTAATTTTCAGCTCTGATCAAGTCCGTTACGTACGCTTTAACCAAGATTGGGTGGATCGAGCTTTATGATCTGGTCTCGAGTCTTGCTGGAATCACCATACTTGGTTATTGAACATGGTGTTATTAAGGGGCTTAACTACCTTCTCAAGAATGGTGTCTTGATACACTTGTGATTGTAAAATAATTCTCATCCGTAATCAAAATTTTTCTGTGACTTCCCTTTGCGTACCGCTTCAGTAATTGTTTCGATTACCATCCTATTCGTCTTTAATTAATCTGTTCAGAAATGACTCTTATAGGCTGCAAGTCCTAAGTTATCTCTTAAAATACACGACAAATGGTTCTAGGTGCTATCTTCATTTCCGAGACACAATCTTTGGCCTTTGGGCATGATTTATTCGTATTCTTTCCCTTACTGCTTTGACCACCTTTTTCGTAAGAGCATTACGTGTACGGCCAGGTCTCATATTCTGTCACGAACACAGGCAATATCATTGTGCCTACTAATAGCTCGGTACACAAATATTTCACTAGTACCAAGTGTATAGAGAATTTTAAAAATTGCGTTTGGCTTTATGCCTAATTTCTGTAATGCAATAACAGTGATTCTGTTCTCTTTATCCCCCAATCCATTTTAATATCGCAAAACATCGTACAGTGTAAAGTGAGAAAATACGATGAACAATCGTATAAAAAGCGAGATTCCAAATTCGAATGAAATATTTTTTATTTCTAATTGTAACAATATTTATGGCCAGACTAAGTAAATACCTAAAAATAATATAGTTACATTTCAAGTGCCATACAGGGTATAATGGGTACCTACAACACTTGTTATTAAAGTTATTTACATTTGAGATAATAAAAATCCATATCCTGATTGGAGGACTATCTGTTATTTTTTCTGCTATCACTATAACATTAGTCTGTAGTCATGTAAACGATTAGTTTGTTCTAGGCCGATATGGAGATATCGCTACGGCTGGTGAACATTGTCCCCTTACAGTCACAATACATATACAAATAACGTGTGACGATGTTTGTTTGAGCTAATTTCCAGAATCGCTTGACAGTTAATGAAATTTCGCACACACTTTGTACAACAAAAACATACTTTCGGGACCTCGCGTCTATGAGTCTAGGCTGTTAATTAAATAAACTTTAGTCCCGATTCAATGTTTATTAAACTTCACTAAAACAGTTTTATATAGTAGACACTTATGTATATTAATTAAAATACGTCTGCACAATGCCGCGGTTATTACTAGACTCTGGAAAGTCATAATGAACTAATATTAATTCTTGCAGCTGTGTCCCTACACATACCTACATCATATATTTTATTTAGATTAATAACCGTGATTTTTTTTTGTCGCAGCACTATGGACTCAGCCAGTTGGCTTATATATTTTAATTGAAATGGGCTTACACATGATGACAGTTCAGCTGCTATCGTAATATTCTTCAACTACTAAATTTACTACTTTCAATTCCTCATTTGGACGTGTTGACACTTCGAAAACACTTGCAACAGACGGTAGGTTATAACTGTCACCCACACCTCGCACAGATGGCATAAAATCACTATGATGCTAGTAATAAGAACTTCACTCTCGGTCGTCATCATAATCAGTCTGAAGACATCACTGCTGAACAAGGTCTCTCCCAGAGAGCATCACATAACCTGCTTACACCCAGCGTCTCCAAGCCAGGCCATTAGCATTCGCTCGTTGTAGTAGGGAAATCAAAGTAACGCTCCTTAAAATGTACTGTCAAACCTGCTATACGGCGGGTCTGTGGACTAACTACAACATACAGACTGTAGAACAAGTGTAACACACAGACGAGCTGGAACAGGTCGAAGGTAGTATAACAATGGTTTCAGAATGTATACGTTTTTGTTTTCCTTTTAGTGTAGCCCAAGAGCATTCAATAACGAGAAAGAAAGGAGCATCAGTGAGAAGAAAGAAAAAAGAACAAGACAGCAAGACTGTTCTTGAGCCCCAACAGTATTCGGATAGTGTTGGCTGCAAACGTAGATTTCCCATTACTACTTTTGATAGGCTCATTAATATGTGATAGTAATTTCTTTAAAAATAAATGATGTAACTTCACTCATGTTACATAATAAGAATGTTGTATGTACTAACAGAAATTATGGACCATATTTGTCTCAATGTAGATAATATATCATTACTAGCTATCCCGACAGACATTATTCTGTCATAAATTTAATTTGTTGTCGTTGTAACATGTAAACATTAAAATAACAATGTTAAGGGTGTAATCGACCCTTATCACTTAAGAAAAATAGATTCAAGAAAAATAGACAGTAGTCGATTCACAGGCCAACTGAATGTGCATATAAAATTTGGTAAAAATCGGCAAAACTGTTCCGGAAGATTAAAGTTACTAACATTGTATGTATGTAAAAAGAATGTATGTTAATTTTTATCACAAGTAAAATTTGTTATGTCAGATGTAACATAAGTATAAGTTTCTCAATATCTGTAACAGGAAGGGAATGAGCGAGACTGCCCCAACACAAGTAATCTCTTAACGCCTCACGATTATGTTTTAATGTTGATTTTTGAGAAATAAAAATTATTTATTTTTATTATAACATTGTGACACGAGAATTTTATATATAAGAATAGATAGTCCAGCGGGTGGGACTCTACTCTTGGTCGCATCTCCTAATTAGGAAGCAATGCAAGGTACAAGGACAGGATATAATCGCGTGGTGTAGGCCAATAAATACAGCTTGTGCTCTGACGTAAGCATGTAGCTTTTGAGTTTAGGAGTTGACATATAAATTCACGAAATGTATACGACTCTGCGACACGGCATGCGAAATAAGGAAGTACTGGTTATTGTATGTACAATTTAGTATTGTGTTTTACTATTTATATTCTAAACTATCAGCGCTTAGCTGTTGTACCCGTGTAGCTCCGCTCCTATTGGTCATAGTGTGATGGTATATAGCCTATATTCTTCCTTGATAAATGGGCTATCTAACAATGAGAATTTTTTCAAAATTGGAATATTATTTTCTATAAATAACGCGTTTAACTTAACTAAACAAACAAACTCTTCATTTTTAAAATATTACACTAGATCTATATCATGTGAAACAATTTAAACCCCTCTCATCTGATGGTATCAAAGTTAATTCCACCATTCTCCAATTAGCCACCGCATGAAACGCGACAGCATATCTGTTACTCTACGACCGTGTCATGTGAGCGAGAGCCCCCGGTGGGAGGGAGAACCCGGTCGTGCCAATTCTGTTGCTATGCAGCCTCTACATCCTCTATTTTTTTCTCATTGAATCTGTTATGTGTAAAATACACTGTGACAAAATAATCTCAAGAAGCCTGATGGGATGCTAAATCTGTATTTCGGTCCGTAAGAATTGTTTTATAATAGGTTCTTACCTATAAAGGGGCAAACGCGCAGCTGGAGCCTTTTGATGACTACCGACGCCGATAGACACTCGGAGAAATGTTATCCTGATGTATTATTGCCTTCATTTCCCTATCCTTTGGCCTTCTAATGAGCCGGCTATCGGCTACAAACAGCACGACTCACGGTGGCTTAGCCATTACGTTTAAGATGGTGAGCGAGAACTAGGTACTTCCCCAGTCGTGCCGGCCCAATTAAGCTGTAATGCATCATGGCACTACCTTATACAAAATTAAATCATGAGAAAATTTGAGGAGTAGAAAGCTACTGCAACAGTAAAATTACTTACCAACTTGCCTAGTAATCTTCCGCGGCAAATCCCACGTGCCGGTGAAGTGGCCGAAGCATCTCGACGTCCCGCGGGGTGCGCCCGGCAGGAAGCGGCCGTTCAAGTCGCAGATCGGCTTCGGTTCTGGTCGAAACTGGACCGGCCGCGGTCGGGTCGGCGCCCATCGCGGCACTTGCCAGTTGCCGAGACGCTTCGGTGCCGACTCTCTGTTGAACTGAGGACAAGTTGAAATATTGGTACTTTCAACGTGTTTGTGACGGTTATGGTTGTATGATGACGGTCATCTGATGCCGAACATCAAATAGGTGTGCAGATACGTCGCTCTACATTGAATAATTCAATAGTCATCAACTCAAGAGTTTGAATTTAATGCACAAGACTACTAACTGTCTCTCTGTAGGTTACCTACTTAAAGAAAGAAACTCTTCATTATGATGTAGAGCTGCATTGCAGCCAAATTGAACAGACATGACCGGAGAGGTGACACTAAAATCCGCAGTAAGTTATTGCTGTAATCATTAAAAGGTTCTGCTTGCTCGTATGTCCTCTTATAACATATAAAATGGCCCATTAGGGGGGAGTAAAGGAGGGCAACGCATGTGCATGATAATATTACGGATGTCGATGGGCCCCTATAGTAGTCAAAAAGCTCGTTGGTCTCCTAAATAATAAAAAAACTGTCCCTGAGTAGTAAAGATTTTTATGGAAACATTTTTATACGTATTAAAAAGGCATCTCCATGAAATTGTCACGGCCAAAAGGCGCGAACATAGTCATCAAATCATAAATTATAAATAAGAAACGCCACAAGCCGATGAAGGGTGGCACACTGCCGGCACGTGTCGAAGTGTTGGTATTAAAGTTTCATCACCACAAACCACAAAATTGAGATGCCAACCCCATCGATACTAAATTTTGAATGAGGCGTGCTTGATACTAGCTGACGACTTTCTGATAAATTTACAAACTACTTGACAAATTCATACTGAATTTTAAGCTTAAATTATCTTAACTTAATTAGATATGATAAAACCACAATATTCGACATTGAATTTTCACAATTTTAACATTCCTTTTTACACTAATGACTTTCATTATCAAGTCGAATCAAAAATCATTATAGCTAAAATCCCTCAACCGATTTTAGACAGGCTATGAAAAAGAGTTGGAAAGAAGTAGAGATGTATATATTTCAAAACGTAATAAACTTTAGACTTTTTTATTTCTGGAATGAATTGGATTGGCACGAATGGACGGGAACTGATACCGGCGTAATGTGACAGCGTCGCTGTCGCGTTTCGTGCGGTTTGTGAGTAGCCGCTGGCCCATTGGGAGGGGGGGGTGACACGAGGGCAACGCATCTGCGTCACAATCACGCGAATGTCCATGGGCGTCGGCAGTCATCAAGTGGCTCGGATTTCCCGTTTGCTATAAAAAAAGCCGTCTGTGCAGTGCAGTCATATATAATTATATTTTTTTAATTTCATACCTTATGTTCATACATTTCTTATAATTTTAATTTTCATTAAAAAGTAACGCCACGCGTCTCCCATTATGTTTACCAGGTGTCACCCCGTCATTGTGAAGGGCGTCATAATCATCATCCCTTTCTCTGAGGGGTTGCAAATTATTATTTACCCCATATACGTCACTCGCTTGTTTGACTAAATTTAAATGGCCGCAATAATTTAGAATTATCTAGTGGCACCCCTTTCTTGCTCATTGTACATTTATAATGGAACTTTTAGCGGCAATTTTTAATAGAATATGTTCGATGTGAAGTAATATACATAATGAATGTACATAAGGAATGATCGATGTAAGATAAAATAAAATGCAGTGGCTAAGATATGTTAAGAGATCGTTTATCCAATATGTTGAAGACGAGTGAAACGATTTACTAACGAAATTTATTAAAATTATGGTAGAGTTCCAAATGAAGTCGGCTACTAAGTACCGGTTAAAGCCTGATTAAGAGTCAGCATTTCACGGATAAAGCCTGGTGATGATGATAGGGTATCGAATCATCAGGGACCAATGTCGCACACAACCGTATTCAGTTTCGATTTTCATGTAGATTTTTAGGAATAGTTGCACTATGAGTATGATCAATATTATCCATATTAATATTATAAATGTCAAAAGTCTTATCTATCTGTCTGTACATTTTTTTACACTTTCGAGGCTAAGTGCTGACCGCAGGTCCGATTTCCATGAAATTTGGCATGCATATAAGTAAAGGTTCGAGTTTAAGACAGACTTCTTTTATTTCTTAAGTTTATAATGGGGGTGAGTGTTTGTATCGAAACTAACGCGGGTGAAAACGCGCGACGCAGCTATTATATAAGTTACAGATAATATAACTCCTAGACGGAGCGATCTGTAACATCTGCGTAGCCGGTGGCCCATTGCCCCCCCCCCACTATGCCAACGGGGGGTGGGGGTGAAAGGAGGGCAACGCATCGGTATAATTATGCTGATGTTCATGGGCGTCGGTCGTCGTTGAAAAGAATCGATTGCTCGTTTGTGCCCCAAAAAATCATAAGCCTAATAGCAAAGTTTTAAAATGAGAAAAGCTATGTCTTTATACACACTGGGCAGGAGTAGTGCAGAAGGACGTTTATGTATTGGCTTCAGTGACTAATGACCGCTTGAATATCCCGAGGACAGTGGTAAATGACAAATATAAATTTACATTAAAATAGGACATGTAATTGTCAACAATGGTTGGTCTCATAATTCGCCTTAACCATTACTTTCGTTAACGGTTTACATATAAACCGTTCCTATCGGTTACAGATGAATAGTTTGAATAGCTCATAAGCTAGAAGCACTTCTCTGGTCTGCCGGCCCGACTCCAATCTCGTGTTTATTAAAAGTTATACTTATTTTGGCGTACATATTTGGCGCGTTAGGGTGAAACGAAAAAAACGGCACCCTGAAGTTAAGTATAGTCAACATTTTAGTTTTTGTCTTGTTACGCCAAACAGTGTAAATTATAACACATAATATTTTTTTTCTTAAAAACATTTCAATGAATTTTTTTTGACCCAATCTGTCACGAGTACATTTGCCATAGGCTAAGACGCAATAGGACACAATAGTGTTAATTTGTACCAAATTTTAATAGAATACGTTTTGGTTGTCTGCGGCGCGGCCCTGAACTTGTTTAACCTTATTATGTTAAAAGCTGGGCTGTAAATAAATGTAGAATTAACGAAAAATGTCGTCATGTTTGCATGGCTGTAGGTCCCTACCTGTGCTATTTAAAATTTATTTTTTTCGTCGCGCTTAAAAATATATTTCGTTGACATATATTTTTTTTTATTTTAAGGTTTTTAGACAGCACTTATAATTGTTCATACTGTTCGTAAACAATTTGTTTAATAAATCATTGGCAGTGGTCTGAATATTGTACTTCAGTCGATAGTCAATACATACTCATAAGTCATGACGGAGCACGTGACTATTTTATAAAAATAAAAACAATTTATTGACTATTTCCAAGCTAGGACTACGGCCTCTATAGAGATAATATAGATAGATATAGAAAGGAAACCATATGCTTATGACGGCTACCGTGAAAGTTGGTAAATATAGAAGAAAGACGTGAAACACTATAACTATCTTTGTCTCTACTCTTGCATGCGCATTGCGCGGTAAGAAATTAATGAAAAATAGAGACAGAGAAACACACATTTCCCTTCTCCTTCCATTTGGAGGTATGCGTTTTTGGCTGGCTTCCACATCTATATTATCTCTTTGTTGGGCATCAAAGCACACTGTGTTCGTTCTGCTTGCCCTATGTGATCATATATGAAACCTTTTTCAGGGCGACATAATCGCTCAACAACAAAGCCCTTAAATATAGTGGAAGAGAAGTTCTCAATCAGAAAGGGCAACGGTTCGGCTGAAAATAGAATCTAACACTCAACAATAATCGCCTAGTTTAAACATGTTTCTATATTTACGTGCAATTTCAAGGTCAGAGTAGTTTGAGCCCTACTGTGATACCGTTTAGCATCTTTACGCTTCCGCAAAATCAGTCACGCGAATGTTAGAAAAAATGTATTTTTGCCGGTTTCCATGTCAAGAAATAAAGGATTTTGAATGTTGTTATATCGGCACACATGAGGGCATATTGTCAGTTCCCAATGACAAGTAGCCCTATGCTTACACCATTAGGGAGAATGAAGCGCTGCACATCACATTCTACTACCTGGTCATAAGCTCAAATTATTCCTAATAGAGCGAACGATAA
>JAFELO010000331.1:400085-460202 GCA_017140195.1 Eumaeus atala | reverse complement strand
TGGGCCACCGGTTACGCATAAACCGCATGAAACGCGGCACTGAAGACGGCGTTATTATGTGAGCGAGAGGTGATTCCCAGGTCGTGCCGGCCGTTCCGTTCCGTAGGAGGATGTAGTGTCATGCTCCTATGCAGCATGGCACTACCTCTTCCTTGAGAGTGAGATGTAGGTAGTGAGCGAGGACAATGGATCTATGCTGATGTTAATGAGCGTCAGTAGGCACCAAATGACTCCGACTACTCGTTTGCCCCCCAAAGCAATTCAATACAACGCACTACGGATGCTTCTTGCATCCGTCACATGTTTTATTGCATATGAAGAAAACCGGACACTCAGTATATTGGTGACTCGTGGCGATGGTGATGTAAAATTAACATTACACACGAGCCAAATTTTCCAGGAGAGATTTTCTTGTATCGATTTTCCGGATTCGAACACCTGTGCCCCGGGACTAGTGGGCGGGGCTTGCGCGTGATTGGCTGATCTCGGCGAGAGGCGGGGCCTGGACCAGATGCTGTGCGATAACAGATGCGACCCGTCCTCTACATAAACACAGTTTACAATTGAAAGTGATAAGTATTTTATCAAAGTGTATCCTACACATTATAGACTAGCTGAACTCGCGATTTTTCCCCCCCGTCATGACCCTCTCCATGAGCCAAACGTTCACGTCAGCGCCGAGACCATTTCAGCTAACGCGCGCGAGCTTCCCCCCCGACGTCACAGTCGGGAGAGGGAGGACCTCTCGGTCTCTCTGGCCATCATACTAATAGCTAAGTTAGCTATTACAAACATTCTCATATCGGATTGCATCTCCTCCATCTGCGGGAGGGAGGGGGGGTCAGTCCCTCCTTCGACCACAAAACTTAGTCTCGTGGCCAGAGCACTCATAGCAATACGATGTAGCTGTATTGGGCTTCTCTTCGCTTCCACAGCAAAGGAACAGGTCCAAAAAAAAATACATTTACATATATATACAAATTTGAATCCTTATTTCACCTCCCATCGGTACAAATATCGATATCAAATGATCCCCCTTAGTTGTCTAAAGTAAGGTCATAAAAGATTGGCTTCAGCTGTTCGTTGATAGATTAAGTCAGTCAATAAGTCGGAACGTTTATATGACATAGGAAGACAAATGAACAATCAGATACCTATAACCAGGATCGTTCGGTACAGTTGCTGGTCTTTGACCATCTTTGGTCGTATCGGGATGCATCTCCACCAATCGCGGAATAGGTCGTTCCCCTTTTTTAACCTCAAACATAGTCTTGTCACCCGGTGAGCACCCATAGCCGACGAAGCTGTAATCGACTTTCTATTTGTTTTTAATAGCGAGGCATCGTTTCGAAAACTAAATAACAAAGGTAGGTGTAATCCTAACTTTATGTAAATGTTACACATTGTAATAAAAGTACTTCACCGGATCTTATTACGGTAAGCTTAAATATAAGTATACTTAAATAGCTGATAGCATACTTAAAGATGCTTCCATATACTTAAGTAATATATCTCGACGTTTCAGAAGATTTTCATCTACCATGATTTTTGGTGAACTGAGATGATGACATAAGTTATAAAAATTACCCGAAGGTTTTTATAATTTTTTGCAGCTGAGAAGCCCAACCAGAAGGAATCACTTAGCTATATGTTCTAATAAAATTTGAATATTTAATTTCTGTAGCCGTGAGGCTAATCAATCTTGGACGGGATTGGTGATTCTTCACGAGGATGTGTACTTTGTCAAATCTAATTACAGGTGCCAACCTCTATTAATCATCACTTATTTTATATTATTACAAAGTATGAACGGCCTAACAATACTCATATTAAATACCCTCCATTGCGATTTGATATAACATTTTATTGAGCAGAACTGGTTACAAGCGTACGGACCGCCCTCTTAGAGGGTAGGCCATCCCCTCACAGACGCAATAAAAGCAGGGGGATGCTGTTATCTGGACCAGTACTCGTCTGTGTTCTGTAGTGATCTTAATACCAGTGACAAATGTCTATTTCAGTATCCAGTGTTCGAATATTCTCTACGGATTAATGTTAATGTTACAAAAAGGTATACATTTAAAAGGTAAGTTTTGTCTATTACATGCTGTATTAGAAATATTTTTTGACAAACCAACACTATCGGTGACGCAATTGTGCTCCAAATGTTTTGTGCCAATAAATTCCATACATCTGGCATTTACATCTTTGCCAGCATTTCTCGAGTCGTTAGTTCGAGGTAGTGCCATGCTCCATTGCAGCGGAATTGGTACAGCATGACTGGTGAGTTACCTCCTGGTCACAGGATAAGGCCTTAAACTGAAAGCTATGCTGTCGCGTTCCGTGCGGTTTGTGAGAAGCTCGTGAACTATGAGGGATAAGGTAAAAGGGAGCAACCCATTTGCATATGTGGATGTTAATGTGCGTCGGTATGTCTTGTCCAATGTCTCCGATTGCTAGAACTCGTCCAATCTTCGTTTCATTATTAACACATAGAATTCCAATTGCATTGCTCCATTATTGATGGTATTATCTAAACTTGGGTCAAATCATTGATGTAAATACAAAATACACGATTTCATGCTGAACTATCATTCTTGAGTCATTTCGTGATTATACATAAACATACATTTTTGCAAAGTCAAGTTTGCACGCATGATTTTATGCCGTTTTTATATTACAGATTCTATTTGAAATAAGTGCATAATTTAAACATATTTTTTTACCTTACTCGTATGGTTCTTAGTTGGTTTTTCAAACTGAATAATTTTACGTGTGCGCATCGTTTATACGGACGGCGAGACGCGGACTGTGAATCGTGATATTTTTTTAATCAGTGCTACAAAACCAATCAGTACTCGTAAAGATGTCAACTAATTCAACTCATAACAGAACAACGTCTGTCGGAACAGCTAGACAGCTAGACAGCTAGCTGTTACTGCAGGAAAGTAAGGACTTACTTTAATGGACAGATCATCCAAGTTTTCATAATGATCTATGACGTTTTCGAAACTGTTATACAGTTCATCAGCGTTAATGTAGGATACTGATGGTAAAGGAATTTCTCAAAGCGTTACAGTAGTACTGTTGCAAACAAAGAAACAAGCAATCAAATGTTTCCTCTTTATAACATTTATTATCTTTATTTCGTGACTAAATACTGCCTTGGTGCTGAAGTAAGTATGTTGTCAACTATAGATCGGGATGTTCGGAGTTCGACTCCATTATCGGATCAAAAAGTGTTATTGGTATTTTTAATTTCTAATAACAGTTCTGTATTCTATTCACCCCATTTCTAAGTGGACGTGAGGCCGTTGATCCGTGCTAATAAAATAATAATAATGTCGTCTACCCGTTTCGGCCACGCTGGCCATCTCTATAGAGAAAAGTCAGTGCGGGACACACTGCACATAGTGTGTGAACAGACACAGGTGCAGTTCCTGCTCACTCATTCTCCTATTCCGATGGGATATGCCGGATGATATCAAGGTACCGAATCCAGGACTTTTGACGGAAATCGAAAAGAAGAACCATGGCCAGTATTGGATTAATTCGAATACGAATGCACAAATCCTAGTTTCATTACGATTTTTTTTCTTCACCGTAAGAGCTCATGTCGAGGTTCGTATCTTGACCACCGGAAGTGGTAGTCCGGAGTGCCATCCCATCGACATTATAACCCGTTAGGGTTGTCACTAGCCACTAGTCTAGTGGTTACACTTGACTAGTGGCTCTATAGCATAAATATCACTAAACTAGAAACTTAAAAATAGGTTACAGGTACTGTAATTGCAAACTTTCCTATTTTCGACTCCAGAGAATCGTTTTTGGCAAATGTTAATTTTACCTATTTGTTACTTTTTTTACACACTAGCTGTTTTATTGTTTACACACTAGCTGTTACCGTGCATAACTTCTTAGCGTAGAATAGTCACGCGGTTAACGGCAAGATTTTTATACAAATTTTCACCGTCCTTTATAGTCCTTTACGGTTTGAATTAAAAAAACGAGAAGCCTATGTATGAACTCAGGCCTTTTGAATTTAACCAAAGTGGTTTAGCGATTTAGCCAGGATGACGAAACAGGCAGACAGAGGTACATTCGCATTTATAACATATTTGTAGAGTATGAATAATTCACAATATGTATTAATAAACTATAACAAATAATTAACTACGACTTGCGTTGCCAGAAACACATCCACCAACATCTAAGGAAAAGGGTAAAATGGCAGAAAATTAACACCACTTATTTCGCAAGAAGTGAACTCGGGGGTGTATTCTCAATCGATTCGACACGGTAACCGAACATGATTCGATTATTTGGGGGTCGTGCGATAAAAAGAATAAATACGGATTTATTATCCCCTAAAGAGCATGCTTAGTGCGAGGTGTGAACGCCGAATGTATTATTTATCTAAAGCGTTTGTACCCTCGCGGCCGGCAAATTTGATTTCATCTGAATCAAAATAAACGTGGCCTGAAGGTATGAAGGGTTGATCTTTGCACGCTATTTTTCTTTGTTTCGAATAAATACGCCTTGGCGATAAGTGCCAGGTGTCGTGCGGTGTATAAACTTAAATAATATATTTATTAGCATAAGAAGTATAGTGTCTTATCATCTCTCTTCTTATAATAAAATGAATAAAAATAATTTGTATTATCCAGATTGTAACCTTTATGTGTGTCTAGTGCCCCATCAATTATAAAAACTAAATCCTCTATATTTATATCCATAAATACTGTCACATTAATGAGAATATTATTAGGATATACATCCTATTCTTTAGTATCGGCTTTATCGAAAGTCTTCTTGTGGAAAGTCTGATTTCTTGATTGATGTTATTAAATCTATTTAAAGGGTTTTTCTTCGATTTGGGACTATGACAATCAAACTCATTTATTTTACCTATAATTGACTTAAATTATAAATAAAGAGAAATCGAGATAGAGAGAGAGAGAGAGGTTGAGCTTGATAGATACTGACATGTCGGTTTTTACGTCAAGAAACATTTGCAAAACTATATGTTACGCAGACGTTTTACCCTCTTTTACTCTGCTCAATAAACCACCGGAAACTCAGAAACCGCGCGAATCGTGACGGCATTGCTGTCACTTTGCGATGGTATAATGTGAGTGAGAGGTACCTTCCTGCTCGTTTTTTTTTTTTTGGCTAAGCGGCATGGCACTATCTCTTTAAAAATACGCCGTTACCAATACGCCAAACTTTGCTTCTATAAATTCACTTCATATTTACCTTTCATTTCTTGTAGACGCACTATGAAGAGCTGGCTAGAGACTTCGAGCAGTATGGAAGACGGACTCGCCTGTATGTTGGCTGAGCCCAGGGAAGCACTTCTACCTATAACTGGTAGAGAAAACTTGGCACCGAGAAAAAGGTAAACTACGTTTATTAACAAGGGGCAAACGAGACGGTGTGACAGCCCGTACACAAGACGCTACAAGACCTATTAGTCGTATACGTCATGGTGATTAGCCTGTAATCTACTTCATGTATATGCAAATTTTTTTTCAAATGAAAGTGGTAGTTACAAAGATTACCCCTAAGTGACAAGGGTTGTTTACCCAACCCGCGGTTGATATGTCTATATTAGTAGTAGGTACATGGGGCTTAATGGCTAAAGCCTTTAGAGCTAAAGATATTGTTTTTCAATACTTTACGGGGCAAACGAGTATTCGTAGCCTTCTAACGACTACCGACGCCAAGTAACAACAACAGTACATCTTCACGAGAGTTCTCTATTGGGGTAGGCAGAGAGAATGGAGTGCCACATATCACGATCCTTACCTGCCTTGCCTCCACATTCACAACTCTCTTCACACGGGCACGCCAGTTGCGAAGACTCTTGATGTCACCTTGAGACACGAAACGCCCATGAACATCCACATAATTACTGTGCCGATGCGGTACCCTCCTTTTCGCCTCCCCCCCAATGGGCCACTGGTTACTCACTACAGACTGCACGATATGTGACACCGAAGATGTCAGATTACGGCGGTATCTATAAATTTGATGATGATGATGTTATAAATTTGTATGCGATCAATTAACATAATCAACTAATCAGCGTCACGCGCGATGCCATTTAACACAGATTGGTACAATGTTTTTGATTAATATTTTTGACGTAATTACAATCATTGATCATAGATGCTAACGCCATTATCTATTGTCGAAAAGTATCCAATTCAGGCGTAAATTAATATTTTTCCCAAGATTAGGTATTATTAATGTTTCATTTTTAAAATCCATTGCTGCGTTGCAACCGAATCAATTCTTATAACCTGAACTACGTGACGTTGTGTCAGTATGCAGACAGTTCCAACTTCCAGTCTGCTACACAAATTGGGGTCGAAGTCCGACTCTGGTCCTAATTTAGCCTCAATTTGAGAATTAATATTATCGATAAAAGGTTGGTTTAACTTATCTTTTTTAAACATAATATTGTTAAATCTAATTTTATAGTAGAATATAGTGACAGATTCTTTTGTTATTCATTCGCTATATGTAAGGGATTTAGAGTTAAGTTTATAATTATTTTTTTAAGTAGATGTAAGGCTGACTTGATCTTTTATAACCTTTAAATAAAGATTAAAAAAGAAAAAAAAGGTGGTTGAATTTTTTATCGCATTAAAATTTTATACCATCGCCAGATGAAAGCGCTAAAAACAGAGCTAGAACTATCGACCTAACACCTAACTTTTCTTGTTCCTTTTCTAGAGACAGAACATTAGAGCCATGTGCACTCTCAGAAGAGGCGTATCTCTCTGGCTCCAGCTCTCCGTGCGCTGGTCTCTCCCGCGAGGAGAGGAGACGTAGGCGACGAGCCACACTGAAGTACCGGACCGCTCACGCCACAAGAGAGAGGATACGGGTAGAGGCTTTCAACGCTGCCTTTGCTTCCCTCAGGCGACTACTGCCAACCTTGCCACCTGATAAAAAACTGTCGAAGATAGAAATACTGCGTCTCGCTATATGTTACATCGCTTATCTCAATCACGTTTTGGACGCTTAAACCACCAACTCCACAAGTTCTTTTTATGCCAGGTTTTGGTTTGGATTAAACCATTGTATGTATAGCAAAACAGAGTTATGGGGAGTAAAGAAAGGCCTTTGATTTGCCTTTTTGGTGCAGATGATTTGTAGCTGTTTCGGTCAAACTATTTTAGCTCATGTCTACAGTCTAATACATAACACTTATATCGGGAATAATAATAAAAATAAATAAATTTTATTTATTGACATAAAAAAAGTTATACGTGGCAAATTGGGTCCCCTGGTTCCTGAGCTGGCTTATGCTGTGTTCCAGTAGGCAGTATTTTCCCATAAAAGTTACATAAATGTTGCGTACAATTATATAACATATTTCTGGACTATATAACATATGACTGGAGCAAATCAAAATTTATATACATGATGCCGCCGAAAAGTGACATTTTACATAAGATAAGCTAGTATGATCGTACTGATTTGGAGGTACAAAAAATATTCAGTACCTAAGCTTCTCAGACTTAGGTCTTAGGAAGTTTGGTCTGCGTTCACGACTGTCGCGCATTTTATCACAGGTTAATCGTGTACGGTAATATCATTATCGGTATTTGTATTTAATATTGGCTGAAATGGGCTTTTATTTGGAATTGGGAACGTAAGCAATAAAGCCGACTATTTTGTGAAGCTCCTAAGTTTTCTCTAACACAACACAATCTCTTTCTCATTCAACATTTGCTTCATCTTCCCAAAAAGAAAATGTTTGATTCGACTTTCCTTCACTATATAAGATAAGCAATCTAGTCACTATGTGTTACTTTAGCGACAGCTTTTATTAATCTATTTTATACTTTTATCTAAATCATAATTAATTAATTCCTTTACGTTCGATAACGCAACTTATGTAAAGTAACGAACTGTGTACAAAATGTTAAAACATTGCCTAATTAATATTTATAATTTCTTTTTTGGTCAGCTACTGTGTATTTGCTGTATTGCGCTTTCCAGAAGGTATGTATCGCTAACATTACACATTGTGCGTGTGTTCGTTAGAGTCCGAATATTGTCGATTTGCAATGGAGGCATGGAACATATCTGGCACGGATAATTTTGCTTCGGGTTGCCATTACATTAAATAAAATAAGTTTCCCGCCTGTTCACTTCAAGAATTAATTCTATTGGTATTATTTCTGTATAGTACATATCAGAGGAAATAAATAGGCGTATTATGAACTAAAATAAAATTACGGCAAACTTTATAACCATTGTAGTAATATCAATTATGTGCAATATAGAATAAGTAACATTAAAAGATCTCATTACAATTAATGCAGTTTTATTTCCAATATCTATATCAACTATTTTCTATATTTAAAATAATTAAGATAACTTAGTAGTACTGGTAACAATATCATGCCTTGAAGGAAACCTAGAATTACTAAATTAATAACATTCTGAAGAAGAAAACTTCTATGATTTCTGTATATGAAAAAGCTAAAACAACAATTGGGATATTTGTGAATGTTATCCCAGTCATGATAGGCGCTCCTACGCTTCTGAGAGCGTCATGAACTTTATCCTTAGGCTGAGCCTCACTTGTGGCATACGCATATGCAAGGTGGCTACAGAACTCTACAGATATGCCGATGGAGACAATCAAGTTAATACACGACACTGGATTTAATTGAATATTCCACATATACATTACACCCATCATATCAATTATCACCATAATAACACACAATATTAACGCCAAAGAGATCATTCTATTGAAACCTGTTGCTAACAAGTTGATAATTAAAGTTCATGCGGCAATATGCGATAAATTTAATCGTGTCTGGCCACGTAGACAGATATTGCTCGAAATACACGTAGAAAACAGAATATGGGAACACTTCGACATCCAACCCAGTCTGTTCTCTGATAGATGCTGTTATTGAGTCACTGACCTCATATCCGTTTTTGACTGCGGCTATAAAGTCCCTTGAAGTTTTTAAGGTAGAGTGATATGCCATGAAGCATGAATCGTGTACAATGACCCGACCTTCGGAGTCCAACACAAAATTCACATGACTGTAGTAGCTCGCTAAGCCACCTTTACTACAGGTATCCGTTGGTTCGTCTTGAGGCAAAATGGTATATATTTATAAAATGCGTCACTTCCAGGCCTCAACCCATTAGCATATTCGCCCCTATCGATAGAACAATAGACACATTCTGGGTCATTGCTAGTACTGGGGCAGTAACTCCCATCGGTTACGTTATATTTACAACATAACCCGGGAGAGCTGGCCCAATCGAAGAAATCATCTAACCACGAATTAGAACTTCTGCTTATGTATGTTATGTCACTGTATTGTGACGCTAAGAATATCTGTGTAGTTAAAGAGTCATCGCGACACATTCGACTGCCACAAATTACATTTTGATGATCTACATTTATATAATCCAGAACATCTTTAACCACAAAGTATACTGGTGCGCCAATGGTTAACAATTCACTTACTGCTACTAAATATTTATACACGTACGAATCTTTTGGTAAAGCCATTTCTTGCTCCAGACCTATATCTAATTGTGGGATTAAGATAATGCTAACTGAAAAGAACGCCATAAATACAATGGCAACTACAATTTTGACTCGCCAATCGAGAAGGAATTCTGCGTAAGGTTTCATGAATCTTTGAATAGTGCCTTGATGAGGCTTATCATCTTGCAGTGTCTCTTCATCGTTTGATAATTTCTTTTGAATATAACACAAAAGATCAAATCTGTTTTGTTTGGCTCTTTTATAGTCAATTGCTAATATAGCAACAACTGTTGTTATTTGGAAAATAAAAAGAAACCCTAATGATAACGCTGCACATAAAGCAAATGTTCGAACGGCAGGGAAGTTCGCTAAGGTGCCAATTGCAAAACAAGTTATTTGTGTGACGGAAGAGACAAATAATGACGGCCCTATTTTACTCATCATTTTAGAAAATACAAAACACTTTCTCTCTTTACGACTAAAATCTTCTTTATAATCATCATAATCTTTTAATGTAGTTTCCACCTCCTGTATGGTATTTACCATTAAAAAAACGTTGTCAATACCAACCGACAAAATGAAAAAAGGTATCACGTTAACCGCCAGTAAAGTAATAGTCAATTGAGCAAATCCCAAAACACCTTATGCACAACTAACAGCAATCAAAACCACTAATATTGAGCCAATTCCCACAGCAACTTTGCTATCAATTAAACAAGTTTGAAATTTTCTAATATTTCCTAATGCAAACATGACATAAATGAACATAAGTATATAACTTATTATAATTGGTATGGCTTCTGCCTCTGAAACTCTTTGAAGTTCGTCTTCAATTGATCTTTCAGCACCAAAAGCTACTTCTATAAAGCCCGACTTCCAGTTTTCCTCATAATCATGCATTAATTCAATAAATTTACCCTCCCATTCTAAAACTGGAGCTAAATCGTCTACACCTAACTGATTATTAATTGGAAAATTTAAAAGTAATGTGTTGGCTAATAATATGTCACTTTCATACCCTCCCACTACAATTTCAGGATCAGCACCGCCACCCCAACTCGCCATACAACCAAACGAAAGATAATTATTTCAACAATTTTGAATTTGATTTAAATATGTTTCGTTATTTACTACTCGACTGGGAAAATAGGTACCTACTGACATTGTCACACATTCTTCTATCCTTTGTTGAGCGCCTCTCGCTCGCAGAGGTGCGAAGCATACATTTTCTAATTTAACAGAATTGTCATCTCTGCTAATATTAATTATTGCATCCTCAAGTCTGATTAATTCTTCAATTGCTTCAACTCTATAAGCTGGGCCTAAGTATTATTTTCTACTATAAAATTGTCTAGTTTAACCGTCGAAAACACTTGAGAAGCACGACAGAATGGCCCGAATCTTGAGTTGAAATAATTAAGCTCCTGTCTAGAACGAGTTTCGAGGTCAGACCAAAGTTCAAGAGGAGAGATGGTCGTTTTAATCTGCATTACTCCAAGCAACATGCCAAACGCAATCAAACTAGTTATCATAATAATTAATACAGGATTTCCTGAAGTAAAGGCTGCGATATTGCCAAAAAACGTTTGAAGTATTTTTATGACTGCATTCACTTCATACTTGTAGTTTTTGGCCTCATTTTCACTTGATGCATTTTTTTGCCCTTTGTATTCAAATAGCGCTAGGGTAGTGAATACTGCAACAGTAATAACAAAAACCAAGATTCCAACAGTAAACCCAATGCAATTCACCGTAAACACAGAACATATGTCTGGTAGTGTGGGTTCGTTGCCAACAGGACAGGTCTCAATACAATCAATGCAGCTACATGGGATGTCTCCTTCCTCAGTTTCATGGCATAGTGGAGCAACTGCGTTCATCGAGTCTTCTTCTGTAGGCCATCTTAAGAAATTCACTTGAACGGGTGCTAATGGATTTATCGACTGGTCTCCCGTAAATCCCAACCAGGCGTCGGCATCGCATATTGGTGCATTGCCACACATGAGGTTAATAGCTGGCATAGCAGTCTGTGGTATGATTACACTGGCGCAGGACAAGTGCGCGTTTACCATAAATTTTTCATATACTCTGTAATTTATTTCGTCCACATATTCAATTCCGTTAGGATCTGTTGCCGTCTCGACCTCCACAAATCGATCTTGTTCTGGCAAACAGTACATCGCGCAAATTTGCCTTACATAGTTTCGCATGCATCTTGAACACCTTCCAAATACACCATCAGCTATAAGCAAACTTTCCTCGTTGTATTTTAACTGGGAAATGTCACAGCATGCAACTATATCATCATCATCCTTTCTGTTTCCTTCTGTATCGTATAATAAACTTGGACATCGATTCTCAACTATCTTCAAAATTTCAGTTTTTTTCATCGGGCGTTAGACCTTGAAGTAGGATCGGTGCGTCTTCGTTATAATTGCAAGGTTTAGGGAATCCTCCAACTTGTGTACACTGGCCGTACATAACGCATTTCGCTGATATATTACACAATACACTAAGAAAAACTATTAGAAGTGTACCATATTTACATGCCATGTTGATTTTTATTCGTATATTTTTATATTATTTTTCTTTGCCTTTGTTGTTTTTTTTTTGATTTGGCTTCATCCGCCAATTCTGAGAAATAAGCCGTTTATGTCCAATAAATTATTAATTTGTCAATTATACCAACAGTAATTTGATAGCATATCGTAAATTAATGAGGTGAAAGATAAATTTTGGAATAATTATAACAGATCACAGATATGTGTCTCTACAATCTAACACAATCAGTAAATATCGCACAAGACACCTAACCCTCCCTCTGACAATGTGACTCCCTTGAGATAGCTACTCTCGTTTTTTAATTGCTACTTTCTTATTTCGAATTTGCCAGGATATCATTATTAATAATAAAATCTCTTTGTCTTACTCATGAAATAAAAGTATTTAAATTTTTTTGTTTCTGACTTAATTTGAAACCAGGTTTATTAAAGTAAAAATTGTATTAGTCTAAAATGAAAATAAAATATGATAGTGAAATAAACAGTAGGTATAGTACTCGTAAATAGTAATAGTAGGGAATAAATACTTACCGACTCGTAGCAAAACAAAATCGTCACAGATAACTTGAATGCTTACATAAGTTATATAGTATTTTTGCCATGAAATTTCTTTCAGGCTCACATAAAAACAGTTTAACACGATAATTAAGCTGTTGCCCTTCGTATGGTTTATCAGAGTGGGGATATCCAACGAAAATGATTGGGTAAAATACGGTCTATGGGCGATGGCATGCCATAAACCTAACCAACTGCTGCTGGTTCTCCTGAACTGTAACAAAAAATGAGATAATACCGTAGTATTATTTTGGACAGGGTAGAACTACGACCATTGATGTAATTAATTCAATTTCCAATAATGAGTCATAATACGAATCGGTATTATGACTCATTATTGGAAACGTATCTATTACCTGTACCGACTCTATATGGAACTGGTGAGCGTACAAAGAAACTTAATTACCTATAGTCCATATCTATTTTATTTCAATGGGAAACAGAAATAAATAATACATTTATAAACTTAAATATATTTATATTAACAAACTATGTACACAGTGAAATAATATCCTAATTATGTGTAAACATTACAATGTTGTATAAAATAATATTAAAAGATCTTATATTTACTTACTAACGTTTGGGTTCAAAATACTCAAGTACGTTACTTATGTGAAACTGTTATCTATACTTGATGTCGTTAATGTAGCTTAATAACACCGGGAAGAATACCATCCCATGTAAGAAACCTAATATTACTAAACTAAACAACATCCTGAAGAAGAAAACTTCTATGATTTCTGTATATGAAAAAGCTAAAACAATAATTGGGATATTTGTGAATGTTATCCCAGTTATGATAGTCGCTCCTACGCTTCTGAGAGCGTCATGAACTTTATCCTTAGGCTGAGCCTCACTTGTGGCATACGCATATGCAAGGTGGCTACAGAACTCTACAGATATGCCGATAGAGACAATCAAGTTAATACACGACACTGGATTTAATGGTATGTTCCATATATACATTACAGCCATCATATCGATAATCACCATCACTACACATACCATTAAAGCTAAAGAGATCATTACATTAAAACCTGTTGCTAATAAATTAATAATCAAAGTACCTACGAGACAATAAGTGATAAATTTTATAGTGTCTGGCCACATAGTCAGATACTGCTCGAAATAGACGTAGAAAACGGAATATGGGAAAACTTCAACATCTGTACCCGTCTGTTCTCTAATGACGGCCGTGATAGACTCGCTAACCTCGTAACCATTTCTGATTGCGGCAATGTAATCTGTTGAACTTATTAAGGTAGAGTGATAAGCCATAAAATTTGAATCGTGTACAATGGCTCTACCTTCAGAGTCTAATACATAGTTCACATTACTGTAGTAGCTGGCCAAGCCACCTTTGTTGCAAGTTTCCGTTGGCTCGTCTTGAAGGAAAAATGGTATATACTTATAAAATGCGTCACTACCAGGTCTCAAACCACTAGCATATTCGCCCCTATCGATAGAACAATGGACACATTCTGGGTCATTGCTAGTACTGGGGCAGTAACTCCCATCGGTAGCGTTATATTTGCAACATGCTCCAGGCAAACTAGCCCAATCGAAGAAATCATCTAACCACGAATTAGAACTTCTGCTTATGTACGTTATGTCACTATATTGTGACGCTAAGAATATCTGTGTAGTTAAAGAGTCATCGCGACACATTTGACTGCCACAAATTACATTTTGATGATCTACATTTGTATAATCCAGACCACCTTTAACAACAAAAAATACTGGTACACCAAGTATCATTAATTCATTTACAGCAACTAAATATTTATACACGTATGAGTCTTTTGGCAAAGCCATTTCTTGGTCTAAGCCAATTTCTAACTGGGGAATTAAAATAATGCTAATTGAAAAGAGAGCCATAAATATAATAGCTACGATAATTTTAACTTGCCATTTAAGAAGAAATCTAGCGTACGGCTGCATTAACTTTTGAGTAACGCCTTGATAAGGCCTACCATCTTGTAGTGGATCCTCATCGTTCAATATTTTCTTTTGAATACAGCACAAAAGATCAAGTCTATTCTGTTTAGCTCTTTTATAGTCAATTGCTAATATAGCAACAACTGTTGTTATTTGGAACATGAAAAGAAACCCTAATGATAACGTTGCACATAGAGCAAATGTTCGAACGGCAGGGAAATTCGCTAAAGTGCCAATTGCAAAACAAGTTATCTGTGTGACGGAAGAGACAAATAATGAAGGTCCTATTTTGCTCATCATCTTTGAAAATACAAAGCATTTTTTCTTTTCAAAACTAAAGTGCTCATTATAATCGTCATAACTTTTTAAATTATTTTCTACTTCCTGTATAGAATTGACCATTAAGAAAACGTTATCAATACCTATTGATAAAATGAAAAAAGGTATGACATTTACGGCTAGTAAAGTTATAGTCACTTGAATGAACCCTAAAACACCTATAGCACAAGCAATAGCGGTGGAAACTACAATTATTGAGGCAATTGCCACTACGATTTTCCCATCGATTAAACAACTTTGAAATCTTCTGATATTTCCTAATGCAAAAATGACATAACCAAACATAAGTATATAACTTATGGCAACTGGAATAGCTTCCGCCTGCGAAACCCTTTGTAATTCATCTTCGATTGACCTTTCAGCGCCGAAAGCTACTTCTATAAAGTCAGATTTCCAATTATCCTTATAGTCATGCATTAATTCAATAAATTTACTCTCCCATTCTAAAACTGGGGCTAAATCGTCTTCATTCAACTGATTATTAATTGGAAAATTTAAAAGTAATGTGTTGGCTAATAATATGTCACTTTCATACCCTCCCACTACAATTTCAGGGTCAGCGCCGCCACCCCAACTCGCCATACAACCAAACGAAAGATAATTATTTAAACAATTTTGGATTTGATTTAAATATGTTTCGTTATTTATTACTCGACTGGGAAAATAGGTACCTACTGACATTGTCACACATTCTTCTATCCTTTCCTCAGCACCCCTAACCCGGAGAGGAGCATAACATACATTTTCTAATTTAACAGCATTGTCGTCTCGGCTAATATTAATAATAGCATCCTCTAGTCTAATTAATTCCTCGATTGCTTCAACTCTATAAGCTGGACCGTACGTTTTATCATCCACCACAAAATTATCTAGGTTTATCGTTAAAAATACTTGTGAAGCACGATAAAATGGTCCGAAACGTGAGTTGAAATAATCGAGTTCTGCTCTAGAACGAGATTCTGGGTCAGACCAAAGTTCGAGTGGAGCTGTAGAAGTCTTTATCTGTAAAACGCCAAAGAACATGCCAAACGCAATCCAAGTTGTTATCATAACAATTACCACAGGATTCCCAGCAGAAAAAGCTCCAATATTCCCAAAAAGCCTTTGGAATATTTTCGTTAGCGCATTCACTTTATACTTATACTTTTTTTCGTCATTTTCCGTTAGGCTATTGTTCAGTCTTTTATATTCTAACACCGCTAGTATAGTGAATATTACAACAGTAATAACAAAAACCAATATTCCCACAGTAAACCCAATGCAATTCACCGAAAACACAGTGCATATGTCTGGTAGGGTGGGTTCGTTGCCAACAGGACAGGTCTCAATACAATCAATGCAGCTACATGGGATGTCTCCTTCCTCAGTTTCATGGCACAGTGGAGCAACTGCGTTCATCGAGTCTTCTTCTGTAGGCCACCTTAAGAAATTCACTTGAACGGGTGCTAATGGATTCATAGATTGATCTCCCGTAAACCCGAACCAAGCATCGGCATCGCATACTTGTGCACTGCCACACATGAGATTAATAGCTGGCATACCCGTTTGTGGAACCAATACACCAGCACATGAATTATGTGCCTTTATCATAAAGCCTTCGTATACTCTGTAATTTACTTCGTTAACATATTCGATACCGTTAGGATCTGTTTCAACCTTAACATCCGCAAAGCGAGCCTGATCGGGGGAGCAATTCATTTCACAGATTTGCCTTACGAAATTTCTCATACACCTTGGGCATCTTCCTAATATACCGTCAGCTAAACGCAAACTTTCTTCGACGTCCCTTAATTGGGCATGGTCGCAGCATGTAATTATATCATCATCGGCCTTTCTATTGCCTTCATCGTCGTATAATAGACTAGGACATCTCTTCTCAATTATCTCCATAACTTCAATGCTTTCTTCGGCTGTCAGTCCTTGAAGAAGCCTCGGTGCATCACCATCATAACTGCAAGGTTTAGAGAACCCACCCACTTCTGTGCATTGACCGTACATCACACATTTTGCGGAAACGCCACACACTATACTGACAAGAACTATTAAAGCTGTGATATAGTTCACATTTGCCATCGCGGTATTTTACTCGTGTCCGTTAATTGTATAATTAAAGTTTTAACATTTTATTATTTTCTCACTAATTCCAACCATCTGAGATTACAGATATACTGTATGTGCCTAAAAATATTACTCATAAGTCTTTATACTAGCACCGGTACGATAACGTATCATAAAATTAACGCAGGTGGCAGATAACGCAGGTGGCAGATAAGTTTTGGATTGCGACATTTTTTTATGAACCTTAGATCCTATCTAAGGTTCATAAATCCTATTATACAATATTTTTACTTAATAGATTTGAGTTTGCTAGAATGTGACTATAGTTAAGTGGACATTAGAATTTTCTTTCCGGTTCACATATTGACTAATATATCTTAATTATTATTAATTACTACATAAAGATACTACACAATATTTAGAATACTAGCAGACCGTCCTGTCTTCGCCCGTGAATTACCTTAAAAAATTATACATTCAAACCTTCCTAGGGAACCGCTCCATCCATGGGAGAAAAGCGCAAACGAAAATATAAGCGATAAACGAAATCACGTACAGACAGACAGCTTTTGGGGACTTTATTCTGTACACATTAGAAGTTCAAGCTATAAGCTAGTATGGAAACACAAGATTACAAACACTAAATCAAGAGTGTACAATAAATATAAATATAATAAATAGTTTACTAAAAAATACACTTTAAAAGCTAAAGCAGACTAAAACTTTTTTACACCATAAGGGGACAAGCGTGAATCGTAGCCTTGCTTGATGACTGCCGACGGCCATGGACATCAGCATGATTGTTACGCAGGTGCGTTGACCTTCTATCATCAAACCGCGTGCGGTTCGTGCGGTTTGGTCGGTGAACTCGACAGCGACGCTGTTTCTTTACGCCGGTATCAGGTACTTCCCCGGTCGAGCTGGCCCAAATACGTTGCGTAGGAGGATGTAGTGTCATGCACCATGCATGGCACTACCTCTTCCAAAAAAACTACTTTTAAGTTTAGTGTGTATTAAATGCGAGTGATTTTTGTTATTAGTTAGTAGTAGTGGTTTCTGAAGATTATAGTGCAGTTTTTCTTATTACAATAAAACTACTTTTACGGATTTCATCGGTGTTTAATTAATTATTTATCTAGCCCGACGTTTCAGAAGTTTTACAGCAACCATGGCACGGGTGGACTGAGATGACAGATGTCCCGATGTGCCAAGTTTTTAAAAGTACCCGAAGAATTATAATTTTAGTTATTCCGATTAACGCAAACAGTACTTATTATATCTTGCTGTATTGAGTTATGTGTGAGTGTTATGAGTTGAAGTGAAGGGCATTACATCAATTGTTATATCTTGCTGTATTGAGGTGTTATGTTTACTTTTTGATTTGATTATGTTCACCACTGGGTCCCAAGCAGAGGGATGAACCCAGCCATCTATTGAAATTTGGATGTTTTTTATTTACAATAGCCGCACGGATCATCCTTGGAAGGAATCGGTGTTCCCTAGTGAGGATTTATGATTTATCAAGTCTAATGTAATGGCAGGGGCCAACTTCAGATGCTCGCAGACCGCAGATTTTGTAACACGTCGGTGTTATGTTCTATATGTTCTTTAACGGGAGTTTTTAAAGATCTTATAATTTGCCCTATATAAGAGGTTGCTGTAAAGCTTCTGAAACGTTGTAAGTAGTTTTATTGTAATGACTAACATTGGCGTGAACTTAAGACATCAAATAGCTTTTCTTAATTTTATTCCTCTTATTTTCTTTCCTTATATACACTAATACTAAAATTATTATGTAAAAAATATTTAATGTATACATACTTTTTTACGGCTTTATTGTAGATTGTGAATGTATAGATATAGACTACTTTTTTGTATAAAATACCTGCAATGAATGTACAAAGATTAAAATAAATCTGTCCGTTAAAAATGTGCCAAAATTCCTAAAGTATTGGTTATTAACAAACAAACCAACAAAAGCAATAGATATATCTCGGTTGATGAAGACAGCTACTAAAATCATGTCAATTAATTTAGAAGAGGGCTCACGACTAGCAGCCTTTAAAAAATATACACAAGTCATTTCTTAACTGAAAATCAAAACAAAGCTTCTGAAACGTTGGGCAAGTTAAATGATTAAATAAAGCGCGATAGAATCCGTGAAAGTAGTTTCATTGTAATGAAATCCAAACAACTGAAGTAGATGCTACGCAAAGGTAGATCGCAGAATTCTTTTTTGACAGATGATATTTTAACACTACATTTTAACATATTTAAAGAAACAAAATGGCCGCATTAATAGTCAAAATTCTTTTCCAATTAGTCAACAGAGTACAATATGGGCATTATCCGACTTCGGAGGTTGTTTCATTGGCTTCGGAGGTGGTTCAGAGGTGTTTTCATGGCTGAATTCATTGCTTACCCTCCCTCCTGGGAGGGTAAGCAATGAATTCAGCCATATTTTTGTGAAGATGGTATTAACACATCAGCACAAGTGTATCAAGAGACAATTATTGAGAAGGTGGTGAAGTGCCATAACAACAACATATTGAATAACCGAGAACTGTCCTTACAGCAAGACTCGGCAAAAGAGTATGAGGCTCGAACCTATCTGATCTTGGCTAGAAACGAGCGTCCTGGACTTCATAGACTGGCAGAGGACTTGCCATCATCTAGTCCCGATCTTTATCCGGTGGATTATGATTTATTGCCAGTTTAATAGATTGACACAGATGGCTTAAACGCAAATCTTAATTTGTAGATCCAAAGTCAATCCGTACGATTGGCAGTGAAAAATTTTCCCATGGAAAGGGCGCGTGCTAATAATAATTGACCTAGATGCTTAAAAAACTTTATTTTGCAGACTATGGAAAAAACTTCGAATAAGCTTTATATATTTTTATGATTTTATATTAATGTTCCGTGCTCTCTGCCTACCCTATTAGGAAGTGGTGAATAGAATAGAATAAAATTATTTAAGTTACTATTATTATCATACAATAATGTAAATAAGTGATAAGTAAGCCAACACCATAAAGAAAACAAACGCTTAGTATACAAAAGAAGAAGTAAAAGTAAAAATGAAAATAAACAAAGAAATGATAAAAAGTACATTTAAATGTTAATAACTACGTTACATGCCTGTGTACAGGAAAATGCACAACAGTGTAACCAACCCTTATAATGGCGATGTGTGTGTAAGAATGTTTTATATCAATGTATTAAACTAACACACCGTAATAGTCATAAATGTTACCTACAATAAACGATTGTGTCTGTAACAATATTTATGCGAGGCTAAATATTGTCACTTCTTGGTAAAATTAATGTTACAACTTGCCCATTGGTTTATAAAACTCCCTGTAAATAGACGAACTTGGCTGATTAAAATACAATTTCCACTAATTCATTATTTTAAACGAATAAATTAGTTGAGTCGAAATGAAAAAAAGTATTTTATTCAGTCAAGTTACAAATGAAATTATAAGTTGTCTTGAACAGTTCGTCGGTGTTAATTCGTTGGGGGCTAGAATTGGATTGTAAACGGATTACAAAATGTAACAAAAGAAGGGATACTTAATGGAGTATAATGGCATTTTATCTATTGAGTTCTTTTGTTGTGTCATTGACAAAAAGATGTGCTTTATGTTTCTCGATACTTGTGCCAGCATGTGCGTTTTTGTTTAAAAATTAGACGATTTTTTAAAATTTCATGAGGGGGATCAATCGCAGCCAAATCGCAATTTGGTTATTACCTATGCCAATAAACAGAAGATATACCTCGTTACCGTTACAACATAACAAAATCGTAGTCGTAACAAACTGCACGAAACGCGACGACATAGCCTTGTTTTGAGCTCGGGGAAAGAGACTTCTTCGGTAGTGTCCGAACTATTAACCGGCAATGCATAACTGCCAATGATAAGGGATAGCTCTTACAGATATTTAGAAATTAATAATTAATTATCGTTTCTATGTAAGTGAGAGAAAGGGAAATATGTAGCTTAAAATCATTAAGCTACATATGAGGGTAGATGAAATTAATATTTTTCTATATAATCACTATCAAGTTCGATGCACTATTGCCATTTTCCATATAAAGCATTTAGACCGTCTAAAAACATGATTTTTTATTAGAGTAAAAAAATATGAGACTACTGCTGTTTTGACCTCGTCTTTTGTCGAAAATCTATGTGCTACCTCCCAAGTGCTTTTTTTAGGTTAGGGAACAGAAAAAAGTCTGACGGTGCCAGATCAGGTGAATAATTAGGATGCGGTAATAGTAAAATGCAAGATTTGGGGTCAGGATATCCCTGTCCATTGTAACAAACCGATTCATAAAATCATCTGCATCGGCTTCAAGTAACTCCAAACAGTTTCTTTTTTTCAACTGAAAGCAGTCGCGGAACCCACCTCGCAGACACCTTGTGTAAACCTAATTCGTTGACTATGATGTTTTGAGTACGTTCATAAGAGATGCCTGTAATCTCGGGTATCTCTCTAATTTTTAATCTGCAGTATCCCATAATTAAATCAAGTACTTTTAAGAACATTCTTGTTAGTAATGGACGTCGAAGGCCTTCCAGAGCGGGGTTCATCTTTCACACTCACTCTACCACGGTTTAATTCTGCTATCCATTTTTTTGACTGATGAATAAGTTATAGCTTAACCACCTAAAGTTCTGACCGTATCCATATGGACGGCTTTCGCTCATAGCTTCTTCTTATGGCGGTACTTAATGACGACACGCTGCTCGATTTGCTCCATTCGCAGAAACTATGTCTGATTCGTTTGTTTAAAAAAATATGAAATCACAACTAATTATGGCACACATTTGGAACTTCACACATTTAACTAGTCAGAACTGAACGAAATAATGTGGGTATTAGCATTGAATGAATCTGTGTTAAGCTGAGTTTATTTTTCAATCCACCTAGTATTTGTATTATTCCATCTTTTCTCATTCTTTGTTTATATTTAAAAAATATCTCCTGCCAATGCATGTGATGCGATGGGAAAATATCACGAAAAGAAATTCCGCAGACACATGACATAAACAAAGTAAGATATGTTCCTACTAAGGAGAAAATAAAACTGAATCGCGCGCAGAACTACGGGCCTTTGGCCTCTGTCATTTTTTATTATTTTTTTTATTTATTGTCTGTAGCGTTTTGAAAAGCGAGAGGAAAAGTGCTAGTACTATATGATACTAATGCCTTCACAGGTCCTGTGTGTGGTCCAGTGGTGTGTGTAACTCGCGGCATGTCAAAGTGCCAAATATCAAAGGAAACTACTGCGAGTGCCATCATTGTCGCCTTTGTTGAGGTGCCCGGGAACAACAAATCATCAGGGCACCTCGACGGTTAGTCAGTCCCCTAAGGGACCGAGGTCTCGTCCACAGAAGGATTACCCCGCATCAGGGGACAAGCCCTACAACTTTGGGACAGAGCAATGGGATGAGGTTCCCATCCTCGCCTCTTTCCCCGTGCGCAAAAGCGCCTCCTCCTCCTGCTCCTTATATCCCTCTTCTTATAAGTGGGGTACAAGGAGCAGCCCCTCCTCGGTTCAATTTGCTTTACCCAAAATGTCTCGATTCAACCCAGGCTACGGAGTCCCACCACCACGACAAGGCTTGAACCGTGACGGGGATGTAATCGAACACCTGCCTAGTCATCTTTATGCGCTCAAAGAAATGCACGTAGGCGGTCTGAACTCTATTGGAATTCCCACAACGCTCAACGAACAAAACTCACGTTAAAGTTCTGCAAGACTAAAGACACAGCACATTACGATATATGTCTAGCCTTTAGACTGGTCAACATACATTGACATGGATCTAATGGGCTGTTGATCCCAGAGACATATATTGTCTTCATTTGAATTGACACCAGCGCTACCTTTAATCCCAAAAGAACTAAAATATCAAATAATGCTCATGACTGTTAATATTTTAAAAGTTCAATGTTCATAGTTTTAATGTGTCAATGCTCGAAAGTTTGAAGCATACGTGATAATGTCCAACTTAGTATTTTTTATTATGTTTGATTTTTTCCATAGCTACACATTCAAGTGTAGTTTATATCTCGCAGTCGGATTGTTTAAATCACCGTATATCATTATGGCTAGGCCAGCTGCAAAAAACATGGCTAATCGTTGGTCCCGCCACAAAAGGAAAAAGCCCTGTTTTTTTAAACTGGCCTAGCCATGAGAAAAAGACGGCGACTTGTGTTTAGCCTCATTGAATTTAAGTCGATCATATCTGCCTTCTTGATACATTTTCGTTCCTTATTTTACCACTCGCGGCATTGCTTGACATAACATCAGCAATGGCATCAATTATCGAATACAGAGAAATATTAAAATATGCCTAGATAGGTTCGAAGTTTTAGGCTATTTTTTATTTGCACTCGAAACACTCGATCATCTGCCTAAAATCAAAATATTTAATGAAGCTAAACGTCAGCCGCCATATTGAAGAACGTCTCGCAATGACAACCCGGCTAATCGTTGGCCCGCCATAAAAACAAGTGGCTCTGTTTCCGAAAATGGCTAGCCGTAATGTAATATGGCGATTTATACAACACGACTACGACACATATATTATACTATGGATCAGTGACGACGTACCTTCATAAGTGACATTAGAAAAACATACGCTTACACAGCCGGCATTTGATGTTTATAAAGACACATTTTATTATTTTATAGTACCATATTAAACTAAATTACAACGGGGTAATATGTTATTAACTATAAATCGTCTAATTAACAGCAAATCCATAGATATTATTAAACCAAGTCTCCAAAGCAGTATCTGTATGTGATCGATGCTCTCAAAACTACTGAATGGATCGCGACTTTCACCAATAAATGAATCGATCAACCCAAATCAAAGTGTATATTTTGTTAATCACTTGCGAAAACGAGGCGGATCGCTAGTAGTTTATATACAAATAGTTTATGAAATATGTTTCCGCACTTCCGAACCATTTCGAGGGCAAGCCGAAACATTCAGTCAGCAGGACATGTGTTGCGTGAGTTTATAAACCTGACGTCTCTTCTGCGACATCTCAGTAATATGTAACAAGTGTCAGTGTGGACTGTATAAAATTTAATCCACAATCACCACATCGTGTCTGACAACAGCACACACGTTGTACTCCGAATAGTCAGAACGACAACGCTAATGCAGTCACAGGAGATAATTCCAGTGCTCGACGCGTTTAGGTATAGGTTAGCCACGACGACCGCGCGCGAGTCGCACCACCCACCCGTGTTGGAAAACGAGGGAAGGTTCCCCCCAGTCACGACAGCTCAACGAGCTCTTCCGGCCTGCATGACAAGGCAGGGTCAACTTTGGTGCCGCGCGTGAGCTACCCCCTTCGCTAGAGATGGCGGCGAGGGGACCCGGTCCCCTCGGCCAAGACAGTAATAGTTACTTTAGTTAATCTTAAATAACTATCGGTATGCATCCTTCCCATCTGCGTGAAAGAAGCCCCCCCCCTCCTTTCCCGCAGATGGGAAGGGGGGGTCTGTCCCCTTATCGACCACAATCTCGGCTAGATCGTCGCCCGACGTGTCACCGATGAAGGGGCAGTAGACCTCCGTCAGCATAGAGCAAAAAAAGTGTGGACTGTGGAACTTTCAGAAACAGTATTTACGATAATTTTTTATAAACACGTCATAAACAGTTTCTATTCTATTGCCTAATGTCGTAAAGTTATGGTCATATTGTTGCATGAATTTTTGCAGATTGATAGCTTAGTGCATGGTATGGCCACCGATGGGATTTCACGTTATTACTTACAAGGTCTTCCTGTATACAACTTTGCACATCGGTTATATCTTTAGAAACAAAGGTAGACACATGTAATCAGCATACATAAAGACCTGACAGTTATTTACAACATTGGTCACACTGTTGACGTTCATTATACCTAGTGTTGCCATAAATAATGTAACAAAAAAAAATTATTTGTAAATAACATTTATTACTTTTACTTTGAAAAAAAATTATTAAAAAATAACGATTGAATTAAGTAGTAATTTCACTTCCAAACTAATTTATGATTTTACTGCAACAAGTAGTGTGATTGAGGCGTTAAAGAAACAAATGGTGCGCCGACGGACGCGCGCTGATGGATGGAGCAATCGTCCTCGAGGGAGATCTCCCCGCTCCCGTGTAATTGATACGGGGACCGACCAGCTTCCCACAGATTAGCGATGCTGATTGTAATCCGAAGTAGGCCCCTTACTGCACACGTCGCATGCGATTGATGGGACTTATTCTTCGTGGGCGTTGATTGAATAAGGACGATTTTACCGCATAGCCAATTTAGTGTCGCAGTTTTAGATTTTACCAGTTTTATAATATTACAAAAAAAAAATGCGTACATTTGATGGCACGTTTTTTTTTTTTTTTTTGTAAGAAGTAGAGTCACGTTGAAATACAGCCGAATTGTACCGCCACGTAGGAAGTAGCTTCATCTCGCCTACGTGATACCGCCCGCAGATAAACTGCCGTATTTCGTGCGGTTTGGTGTATGTGGACGCGGGACGCGTCAACTTTGCGGATGTCTGTGGTCTTCAGAGGTCATCAAAAAGTCATTTTTATTTTTTATAAATTTAAACTACAAATGATTGTATAGTCGTAGAAACACGAATGGAAAAAAATATTTATTTAATATTATTTGCCTGACATTAAAATTATGTACATCAGGAGACATCAGACCCCACCATGGTTCAAGCCTAGTCAGTGTCTGTGGTGTCAGCGTCAGTGGGGCTTACTAGCCTGGGCTGAACCCAGGCTAAGCTAATTGAACCTAGAGGGATTTTGGCACTCCTCTTATAAGGAGAGGGGGTAGAAAACCAGGAGGAGGAAGCGCTCTCGGTGAGGTACCAAGAGCACTTCCTCCTCCTGGTTTTCTATAAGAAGAGCGGAGTCATGGTGATTTGTTGTTCCGGGGCACCACACCAAAGGCGACACTGATGGCACTCGAGGTGGTTTTTGTGGGTATTCGGCACTATCATGTGCTGCGAGTCCCACATACCACTGAACCCCACCCAGGGCCAGTGAAGGCGCGTAAATGAGCTTCCCCGCGTCAACGAAAAGAAAGGTGACATGAGACAGCAGATCATGGTGAAACAGATTTAAAACTATGGTCACGTCGTTCCAAGACATCTGTTGCAGACAAAGAGCACTAATTTGCTAGTGGCTTGTAATTAAAAGCGCCCTCTCTGTTTACAAACATACAAACGAATCACCAGCACGCCATCTGTTGGTGAACTATTGAAATACTTGTATAGTGTCTACTGCGTGATTATTTTAAAACAACACTATAAGCATTAAGCTACTCAACACTAGATGGCGTAGCACGTCCACACAGTCACGGATCTAAAACTAATAATTTCAGTAGTAATTGTAAATTGATATGCAAATTATTTTTACACATGTTTTGTGGTGTGTTTTATACGCACACATCTGAGGATACGATCAAACATTTAAATAAAATCTCTATCGTGGCACTTAGCACTGCTATGCATACAAAGTAAATTGTAGGTTCATTACGCGAAGGGGATAAAAAATGTTGAAAACTCTTTTTGCTGTTTTGAATTAGACATGAACGATTATGAACTCTAAAACAAAAAAATGCGAATTTCACGGTCGGGATTCGGGATAAACAGTGTCGGTGCCAAGTTTGCAGTTACACGTATGACGTCACGCACGTGCTATTTTAATTTCGAATAGCTCCGCGTTTTTGCAGAAATTATTTTAAACATTTGTAACCCACATTCATGTAAAAAAAGATAAATATTTACTTTTTCTTAATATAAGAAACATTAAGAAAAAGTAAATATTTATCTTTCTACTAAGTACCAATTTTCTCACATAATTCATAAGGGGAAAGTACCTATTTACTTATCTCTCAAGAGTTAGATATGACTATATAATAGACAAGTGAGATAGGTGTGCCCTACTTCCCGTGGCCCCACCCTGAAACTGACGTGAAGGAACAACGGCTGGGTTTTATATGTATGACTTTGGGCCCCCCGACTCTTAGCTCCCGAATCCTACATACGGCAAGGGCCCTTAGAGTATACCTAAATGCATTACCCAGTGAATAAAAGAAACAAAAAAAAAACATCATTGCCTGAGTCAGGCTTACCATCCATGTCGATTTAGAAAAGGATTTTATTCTAGTTCAGTCTAAAACAGAATTAATTTAATTCAGTCTAATTCAAAATGTAACTTACTCTTTTTACCTTTGCCAACTTATATCTTCCTCCCAACTTCCGTTAGCCTCGTTATCGTAACGCTCCCGTTACGCATTCACCAGCTTTCTCCCAAGGCAAGCATATATACAGTTTTACTGCAGCAAGGCCAAACGGCAGATCGAATGATTTCTGTTGATGCCTTGGTACGAGTGGAAGGATTATGCTTGGCATTTATTGAAAGAGGCTTTTCAACAGCAGAGATAATGGTACTGACTATGATAATAATTGTTAAATTAGCTGTTACAAACCATGTCGGGATGCAACTCTCCCATGTGCGGGTGAGTGGGGAGGGGGCCCTCTGACGACGCCAAACCTAGCCTCGTCGCCTGACGAGCACTCATAGCAATCCAATGAATCTGTAATTGGGCTTCTCTTCGCTTCCACAGGATTAAAAAGGTGATCATGTTAATGTGACGTTTGCAAATGCGTAAATGTGACGTTTGTAAATGCGTAAATGTGACGTTTTAAATGCGTAAATGTGACGTTTGTAAATGCGTAAATGCTTTACAGCTGCATACCGGTTACTGAGAATTTAATCGATGAGCACTTATATAGTTAGGTAAGGTACAAGTTGTATGTACTTATTGCATTTTCGTCTGCAAAATTGGCACGTTAAGATGGGTTCCTCTTCACAGTCGACTTAGGACAATTGCGTAGTATCATCATCACAACACAGTACAGCAATTTAAAAGAATACTTTATGGTGATCAGACAAATATTCTGTGACGCAAAATTTGAAATAATACAAATACACATTTTATAGCAAAAATAAACAATGGTTCCCAAAGGACGCGGGAGAGATCTACGTGGGTTTGGTTTCGAGTTTTCTTTTCGGACCTGAACTTATGCTGTGAAAGCGAAGAGAAGCCCAATACAACTTCATCGGATTGAAATGAGTGTTCGTCGGGGGACGAGACTAGGTTTGGGTTCAAAATGGGGTCCGATGGAGGCTTATGAGATGGGGATGCATGGAGAGGGATTGGAGAGGATAAATGGGATCCCCCCTGATTGTTCACGGTCTGTTGTGATACCAAGTCTGATAGGACTGTCATCGTACATCCGTGCAACACCGATCGTATTGTGAACCTGTTGTGACCATCAGACTGGTCACTCAACACCCGTATCCGACCGTGACCGGGTCGGCTACTGCACGAACAGCGCAGGCTGTTGTCTCTGCTTGAAGGTCAACTAACATTTTCCGTGATAAAGTTCACTTTTTGTACATACCAATCAATATTGGAATCACTTCCTACTTTTATTTTCTTCTGATTAAATACGTACCAAATTTCATCCCTATTCATTCACTAGTTTTTGAGTGAAATACTCGCAATAAGAAACATGCATAAAAACTTTCACATTTACAATTTGAAAAGTAGAATACCTTCTAAGATACGATGGTGAAAATTATATCATGTTCACCGGGTATAAGGGCCGGCCTGTGGCATTTTTGCCGCCATGCCAAACGGTGGAGTGAAAATAAGCCCGTGGGGCTTATTTTCACTCCACCGTACAAAGTTATAGGTAGGTACTTAATTGGAAAAAGTCAACAGTTTAGCGGTTTTGATTTGGAAGCGCACCAACAGTGTGCAAATATTTGTGTTATTTTAGAGCGTTCTGCGTCACCGTGTCCACGTTGTTGTCGGTCGCGTGTCGTGACACGGTAGCAATTATGTTTCCGCGGCAACCCTTCTGTCTGTCCACTGCAACCACCGATCTCTAGCATATATATGTGGATGGCTGATGCCTATGGAAAAAAATAAAAAAAATTGAGGTAAGATTCGGAGATATCAACGCAGACGCATATTCCCAAAGAACTGAATTAAATGTTATCTCACATGGTTTTTCTTGCAAACTTTAGTGCATCACATGTTTGAAAACTACGAACTGCCAGAATTTTAGCGGGTATGCGCGTTCAGCGATATTTTAGTTCTTTAGGAATAATGGTAACGCTAATGTCTGTTCGAATGGTGCCAATGGGTATATACGGGATCAGCAGTGCATTAGGTTCGTGTCGATGATTGCATCGAAAGGTCGAAGACTGTACTGTAAAGTAGGTTCTATCTACGGCAACGAAATGTACAATTGTGTGTAATTCCACCTTCGGACATCTCGACAGATGTGTGATTTACACACCCACATCTCGATGTCTGTAAATCCGTGACTGTGCAGTTTAAACGCCACTTCCACGGTAACAGCACGCGTAGAATAGTACTGTGGCCACTCTGTTGCGTCTCTCGGAATTTCCCATCCGATACTTCAAGAAAAGGGTATGCCTATTCCTATAAAGCTGGCAATGCGTCTGTAAGACGCCTAGTCTTACGAATGTCTATTAGCGGTAATATTCATGTACCTACCCGTTTGCCCCTATCTCATAAAAAATAAATTGAACAAAATGCAAATTCATTTTCCCGAGGAACTAAAGTCGTAAGCGTTATAACTCATAATTTGTTTCAAAACAATGTTTCGATTTTTGCCTATTTGATCAAGTATTTTTAGCAGGTTAGTCCATATCACATTACCAGACCTAGATAATTAAATTTTATTGCTGTACAGTCAACAACGCAGACTTGCAGGTTTTCTTTACACGTCATACATATTAGACTATGTAAGTGTTTTTTTTTCTATTAAAGGTCATGACGAAAAGTACTGATAACACTGATTTACATAAATACAAGACACAAGTGTTCATTCTGAACTGTCATTCTAAAGAGTCCTTGATTTTGTATAAACACATTTTTTTTGAAAAGTCAACATTCTTACCTTGTGATTTTGAGTTGTTTTTTACAAAGTGCATAATTTTACGTTGTGCAATTCTGTTTTGATACGCTAACTGTGACCTTGGTTTTAGTAAACCAGGGGATGTTTAGGACCTTTTATATCTCAATGGGGAAACAAGTGTATATAACATAAAAGAGCAATTGAAGCATTTTGATGACTGATTGTAAACATCCGCTCAACCAGACGTTATACGGACTTGACAAACCGCATGAAACGCTGCAGCTTGCATTATTTTCGTCGGTATTAGTGACGAGCGAGAGGTACCTCCGCGGTCGTGCCGTTATGATACGTAGCAATGGTCTGATAAACTACCTAAAAAGCATAAGTAATTTTACAGAGGTAAGCCTCTGTCGCGGACTGTACAAAGATTCTTACAAACTGCTAATGGAAATGTACAGCCACTCATTGTTTCGTGTATTGAACTCGTAATAAGTCAAATGTGACACTCGCACTCACGTATCGATGGAAAAAACCCAGGTTTCAACCGCGTTGCCTAACGAAATTCATGTAAGCTACTTCCAGTCGACTCGCTATGCGACGGTACAAGATAATTTCTGTCTAGACATTCTTTGTCTCATTTGGTATGTAAGTTTTAAAAAATCACGTTTGGATGTACGAAAATGAACATTCCAAAACTGATTCTGTATCTTACGACCATAGACCTAAACAAGTCAGTTTCTTAGCTTCCAGACATCTAATAGGTAATAACCAACAGGTTGTTCTGTTTTAACCACTAAAAACCACAATTTAAATTTTGTCTAGTTTATACATTTAGATACGGATTAGATAAATGACCTTTACCAGTAAGATTATATGAAAGAAATTGAAAAAAAAGCGGGATCAAGATATATTCAAAGAATTTAACGTAAGCATTTTAATCTTTAAATTAAATAAATGACCAAAACAAATTTATATCACGTGGTAAAATCGTTAACAGATATTCGGCTGCTGCATATGTAGGCACTTCCTTTTTTAAAACTTCATAATAATTAAAACTTTTGCTAAATAATGTCATTGTTATCAAATCTTACTAAACAAAAGTAGTTATTTATACTCTTAGGTTTTGATAAATTTTTAATTAAAATTTAAATAAAAAAAAATTTGATCATTCTTGTTATATAATTATTGAATAAAGGTATGAATAATTCCTATATTATTCTTAATTTTAGAATTATCGTGTGTATAGGGTTCGACCAATATACGGCATTTGAAGTCAAACATCCTTCAACCTCCAAGTCAACGAAACGTTCTAGAATTTTCTCCACGCATGTGTTCATTGTGAAAGGTTCTAGAATTTTCCATTGACTTGGAAGTCGTAAAAGCTTACCGCTTAAAACTGTGCATTAAAAAGAATTTAAACAATGGTTTATAAATTTTCTTTACAGCCGCACGGCTATCAAGAATATTTATAAACATTTCAAACTGTGCAGTGAACAGTAGCTACTCTGCAGTACAGCTACTGCAGTACAAATATGTTGTACCGGACTGTAATCTTAATAGTACAGACGCACCTACAACTAGCAACACGACTACTTAGCAGTAAGTCCGGTAGAAACCCAACGATTGTTTAGAAACGAAATTTTTGTGGGGAGGAGACACACACACGTTGTGTATCTGAGGTAAGGGGGTAATGTCATACTCAGGCTGCTTATTTGTCCTTCGTATACAATAGAAAGGAAAAAAATAATAAACATACATATTAGTTAACCGATCAGATTTTTTATAGTATTCCCCAATATAAAAAAAACGTGAAAACTAAACCTTTTGACGACTACCAACGCCCATAGACATCAGCATTATTGTCATGGGGTAGCATATATATATTCATTCTTTATATTAGTTACAGATATAAAACAATTAAAAATATAAAAGCTCATTCGAAGTGGTCTCCATAGGCTACAGCCTATACCACTGTAAATACATTCCTTTTAACGTTGAGGCCAGTTATCAATAGAAGCCAGGACTCTTTCCATGAAGAAATTCGTCGGTCATCATAATCCAACGGATTAAGATAGGGGTAGTCTTCAGCTTTGATCAAGTCCGGAACGTTTGTTTTAATCAAGATTGGGTGGATCGAGCGATTTGGTCCCGTATCTTTCTGGAAGGACCATAGTTCATTATTGAACATGCTGTTATTAAGGCGCCTGACTACCTTCTCAAGAATGTTATCTTGATACACTTATGCCCATGTTTTGATACCCTTTTCACAAAAATATGGCTGTCACTCCTGCCTAGCTAACACCCCAACAAACCATCACTGAAATCGGATAATGCCCACGTTGCTCTCTGTCGACTAATTGGGAAGATTCCTTGGCGCGTTGAGCATAAATACGGTCATTCTGTTTGTTAAAGCGGTGCGCAATTATAAAAAAATGTCATCCGTAAGCAAACTCTTTCTGTGACCTCCCTTTTTGTACCGCTTCAGTAATTGTTTTGATTTTACCACCCGATACATCATTAATTTATCATTTAAGAAACGACCAGTCTCTTATGGGTTGCAATTCCTAAGTTATCTTAAAATACGCGACACGGTTCAGGTGCTATCTTCATTTACCGAGATAAAATCCTTTTCTTTCGGACAGGATTTCTTCGAATTCTTTCCCTTACTGCTTTGATCACCTTTTTCGTACGAACACTACGTGGGCGGCCAGATCTTTCTCTGTCATAGACAGAGAAATCTCATTGTACTTATTAATAGCCCGGTACAGAAACATTTGTCTAATGCCAGGTGCATGGAAAGTTTTAAAAATTGCATTTGGCTCCATACCCATTTTGTGTAATGCAATCACGGCGATTCTGATGTATTTATCAACCCACTCCATTTTAATATCGCAAAATGTTGTACATTGTATTGGCGTCAAAATTAGAAAATGCAATGAGCAATCGTATCAAAATTACAGATTCCAAGTTCAAATGTAATATTTTCTTATTTTTAATTGTAACAGTATTTATGGCCAGACTAAGTATATACCTATCTATATAGAGGACATTATGCAAATTTGTTAGACCAAAACCATAATTCGATAATATTTAGCTACCCATCACTTCACGTAGAGACAGCAGTAGTATACTAGCCGGTTCATCCTTTTTTTTTTTGTTGACGCGGGGAAATGCATTTGTGCGCCTTCACTGGCCCTGGGTGGGGTCCAGTGGTGTGTGGGACTCGCGGCACATGAATACTCACAAAAACCACCGCGAGTGCCATCAGTGCCGCCCTTGGTGAGGTGTCCCGGGACAACAAATCATCAGGGCGCCTCAATGGCTAGTCAGTCCCCTAAGGGGATGGCTCCACCTCCACAGATGGGGTTGCCCCGCACTACAGGGCAACTCCGCCGACTTTGGGACAGTGCAATGGGGTGAGGTTCTTATAAGAGGAGTAAATAGAGCACTTTCTCCTCCTGATCTTTAGCCCCCTCTTCTTATGAGAGGGGTGCAAAGATCCCCCTCGCTTTATTTGGCTTCGCCTGGGTTCACCCCAGGCTACTGAGCCCCACCGCCACGTCAAGGCTTGAACCACGGTGGGGAATCGGTTCATCCTAGTGAACATCAGCCGGGCATTATATTGCGGTGGACTGACCTCTAAGACCACCACCAGTGCCACCCGCTTGTCCCTACGACCTTACATTACAAATATTTTTATAGTAATTTTTACAGCTTGTTCAGCCACAGACGTGAGGTCCCGGGTTCGAATCCCGGTTCGGACCATACAAAAAGTGCTATTAGGGTTTTTCAAATTCTAACAACTGTCCGGAGTTAGGAAGTTGGCGGTGTGACGCCCCCGTGCCTCGGAGAGCACGGTAAGCCGTCGGTCCTGCGCCTTATTTCTCTCTGGTCGTGTCGGATTCCCGTCCCATCGAAATAGGAGATTAAAGGAATAGAGAGAGCACTTGTGTCTGCGCAAGCATTTGAGCACTATAATATGTCCCGCGCAGATGGCTCTCTCAATAGAGACGGCCGCTGTAGACCGAAATTCGGCTAGGACGACATTATTATTATTATTATTATTATTATTATTATTAACTATAGATGAAAAAAACTTAATTGTAATGTATGGCCCAGATACGTACCTACTACTATCAATTTCACATAATAAAACAATGTGAAATCAATTATCCATTCAAATTTTGAATGTAATAAGCATTTTTAAGATGATTATAGAAAAAATTACGTCATTAAAATAAATTATGACACAAAAAAATTACAACATTGGAACTCTCAATAAATCGGAACTAAATATTGTTTATTTATATTATTCAATGTTATCTGTTTTATCAGTCGTTAACCTTAAAAGCACGTGGTCGTTGTATAGTAATGTTGGATTTGAAGCTGTAGCTCAGCGCAAAATAACAAAATTCCCTCCATTGAAGGTCTAGAAAAAGACAGCTAACAAAAATTATTTGGCCGACGACCGAGAAGTATACATAGCACAGAGCTATTCGTAAAATAGAACGTTGTGTTGTGCCGTTAGAAAGGGAACGCAATATGTGCTTGTACGTAAGTGTGAGCAGTCACATCCGGTTAGGTCACAGCGCCTGCGTTGATTTCGTGCGAATGAAACATACTTATACCAAGTTGAATAGGTTAGACTGAGAAAGAAGACGATTACATGTTTAAGTGTGGAAATTTCCACTGCCGACAATGAAATACAAATGCAAGGGTCGAGGAAAGTAGGTTTATCGATAAATTTATATATTTTCTATTATTTCTGTTTATTTGTTGTGTAAAATTTGATTCCGTTCTTGCAAAAATATGCTGATTATATGGTATATTAAATTACATGATTGTGGATTAAAATAGTAATATAATACCTTTAATCTAGACTTGCTACATCCATGATTACATATGGTGATGGTACAGAACAAATAGATCGAATTAAAACACTCATCTCAAGAAGCTTAATATCTCTTTTGGTTTCAGATGGTTCATAATATAAATAATTTTCTAAACCTTTTTCAAATAATTTGCACTACTTGATGAATTTATGTCTCCTAGATTAATCTGTTACCAATGAAAGCATCATTATATAATTATCGTTGATAGTAACCCATTCTGCACATTTAGTTCCCGCATATTATGATTATATTACATTTGTGTATCAGAAAAATGTCATTAAATGTTAGCACTCCATGCTTTTTAGAAACATCCAAACAAGAAGCTTAATGGAGTTTAAAAATACGAAAATATCTTCACATTTTCATTTGCATATTTTTGCATACACAAATTTCATCCTCACTCCACAATATTAGACAGTGTGCAAAAAATTTTGTTATTTCTTTGATACGATGTAAAAACAATTTAAGGAACTTCTTTAACCCATAATAGTAATTTGTTCGGTATAAATAGTGTACATAGTTGCATAGGCAACTATACTCCTACTCCTACAGTTTTGCGTTTCATTGTATGCAATGACATTGGTGCACATTTACTCAGTGTCACTCACTTCTCTATTTAAGCGATGTGAAGTTAACGCTCACTAGTAAATTCGCACACGAATATTTTTACTCGTATTGTACTCAGTTTCAGTGATGAAATTAGATCATCATGTGACAGGCGATTTCATCACTGCATATTCATTACTCGACTATCATCCAAATTGTGTAATAAACTAAGTAACTTTTTAACAAATATACTACAAATCACTGAATACATTGATATAATATTAGTAAAGAGCCATTGATAAACAGGCAGACGCGTCATCGAATGTGACGCGACTGCACGGCACATCACAGGGAGACTACGGTGGCCATAGTAAGCCACTTTAGTCCTTTTTGCTTTTTTTCGAAATTGCTTTACATATCTAGTATAATTTGTACATATATCTATTTCTAACTATAAAAAATACAATATATTACACATATTAATGGTAAAATGTCTCATCAATCAACACCATCAATTTTAACAACTTTCTCATTCGTTATAACAAATGAGAAAGTTGTTAAAATTAAAAAAAATGTTTGTTTAAATTTGTTATAACATTTTGTAGTTACTTTACGAGTTTTAACGGGATAAAAAGTTTCTTAGTAAATGTATGGCAGACTAAATATAGTCGTTTCGTGACAACTGCTAGTGAGACCCGGCCGGAACAAGAAAAGTTATTTAATACTTATTTATTTATTAAGCAGTTACTTATCGAGTTAAAACCCGTAAAATAACTACAAAATATTACAACAAATTAAAACAAGCAAATTTTTTAAATTTTAACAACTTTCTCATTTGTTATAACAATTATATAAGTTAAATTGTTATAACAAATGAGAAACTCTAAAACGTTTATTATAATATAATATTCTTCATCATCATCGTTATCAGCCCTTATCGGCCTCTCTGCTGTACATAGGCTCTCTCAATGAACGCCAAGACGACCGATCTCCTACTACTTGCATCCAGATATAATATTATATATCCAATATTCTTATAAATATTTAATTATTCTTTTCTTCCTTACACACCGAGATACTATTTCATTTATGTTAAATATGTCATTTACAAAAATATCGATATCGATAAACGAATGACCTCAAAGCAACATCACAAGACGGAGCCCCCGATAGTCGCGGCTCGTCGTCAACTTGCAACCATGGAACTTGCATAATTACTTGTAACGGTCATAGCTAGCAATATTTTTGTACTTATACTTCGAACGATCACATCACTATTTTATCTTAATTTCAAGATAACGTGAATTTTGTAACTAATTTATTTTAATGAACACTTTGCCAGACTTTTATATAAAATTCACTATTTTAATTTCAAAACGACCTAATGACCATGATACATAACGTCTGCATACCTTTATGATTGTAATAATTCACTTCCACGTGTCTCAATTATTAAAGACTGATATTAAAATAGTAAGAAATGAAAGTTATTACTATACCGCCAATAGATGGCAATAGAATAGAGGACCCAAGTATTTAATTTGTAAAGGAAATTATGATTTTAATTAATGGACATAATTTTACAAGTTTTTTATAATATTCGAAAGATTATTATAAAAAAATTGTATACTAGGTACCTATTTAGATATAGTGGACGGTGTACTCTATCATGCCCTATTACCTATTAATAATTTTGTACATTCTAGATGCTTCTTCAAGGCGCTATGTAGAGTCAGCAGATTATATATAAAGACCTGTTATAGAGAAATTTATGAATCATGATAGAAAAAAAAGCTTTTTTTCATCATTGGACAAGTGAATTGACACGTACAATGATAGAATGATAGATTGATAGATTACAGATATGTGGTCAGCTTTTTTAGGCGCAGCCAATTATACTACAGTATAGTGTTTAGTCTATAGCTACTAGAGTACAAAAGAATTACACAGTCATGAACACACGAGGTTACAGAGTGATAACAAAAACGTAGAAATGCCGATGCTGAGGTTACAAAATAATTCGTATTATTTATAAACTAGCTTAAACCAGAGACAAAAAAATTCTGTACTTTACCTACTAGTGGTAACTCACAAGCGACTTTTGACGTCCACGGTATTGTAAGTCTCGCAACAATGCACTACGCCGGAGGACCGATTTCTTATGCAGTATGTTGCAAACGGGTAAAAACTACCTGTAGCTGTTTGTTGGTTTGACTTTATAGTTTTACTTTTAAAACCATGAACAACAGCAATAACACGTCTCTGTTTGTTCATATATTTGACATTTACGGTTATACATAACATCCTCACGCAAGTTCAATAGCGGGGTAAGGCACGTGAACGGGGCGGCACGATTACGATCAGGATCCTTGCTTCCTCCTTGAATGGAGTGGAGGAGGCTCCTCTCTCTCTCCATACAAATACGCCGCTCGCGACGACTCCTGCCACTTGCGGACAGCACCCGATCGTGTATAAACACCTCTTGCTTGGAAGTGATTTTAAATGCTATAAACATTTTGTTGGACTGATTTTATTAACACTGAACATAGGGTTTTCTATATACTACAGAAAATATCTTATAAACACTAAATGTTGAGTTCACTTTTAAACTTAGATCTTTAAAGCTGGCCAGCAAAGACTTCTTGGAGCTCGGGGAAGGTGGCATGGCCAAAAGACTTGCAACTGTTTCAGTCTTATTGTTTAGAGAGACGATTCGCCACACCCTCTCTTTTGCCGCATTTAAGAAGAGGTGAAACAATTTTTTTTAGCATTACACCTTGCATTGTTGCGACCACAAGAGGACGCCCCTCCCCTTTCATTGCGAGGGTGGCGCGCACTTGCACACCTGCGAATGCATGCACGCTGTCCATGCATGTTATGTTTCGTAGATAGCTGGCGTGTTGTCTTTCACAGTAGCACCTGGTATAACTGGAGAAACGTTTTTAGTAACACATTGACAGCTGTTTTGTAATCATCATCATCGTGGGTGATAAACATTTTTTTTGGCCAGAATTAAAAAAAATAACCCGATTCATCTCTACCACTTTTTTCTCCAACCCTCTTGGAGGGTTCATTACGGATCACCCAACTTTCGAGCATTACCTATTATTTAGTCATTTCGTGTCATCCCTACATTGCCGACGAATGGACCCACCACGACCGGGAAGGTAACTCCCGCTCACGTGACACCCTGAGTGATTTTTGTTGCCGGTTGTCCATTGGGAATGCCCAAGGCACCTATCCTTAAAGGGTAACGCGTCTGTATAACTGACGTCGGTACCCTTTCACCCACCGACAGTTCGTTTGTCCCCCTATCCTATAAAGGAATCTTTTTAATGCATGCCACTGGTGTTTTAACCACCAGCACATAAAGTACAGTCATATTTTTTCGTACGTAATGATGTTTTTGTTTCTCATTAACGGGGCAGAATTAAAAATGGCGGAATGCCGCAGCACAGCACAACAAAGTACCATAGGTCAGTTTCCACTACGCGATAAATGCATTGCAAATATGTCTGAATCACTAGACATACATACAATTGCATAGTCATACACAAACTACGTCGTTACCGCTTATCAGTTGTATGGGTGTGGATGAAACGATAGAATTGTGTCAACGTATTTATAAAGTGTAGGTTTCATCAAGGAGTTCATAAGCCTTATACACCCACAAGCTACTTAGTAAGAGGTTGCATTGCAGCTGAATTCGGTCGGCATGCACCGGGGAGGTACCTCTTGCTCACATGACACGAACATAAAAAGACAGCTATGCTGTCATGGTTTGTGAGCTGCCGTTGGCCCACTGGAGGCGGGGAAGAAAAAAAGGGCAATGCATCTGCTAGACAATAATATGACGTGCCGTGGTGGAGCCATTTGCATCCGTGGTGTCTCGTTTGTCCCATATACTATCTAAACAAAAATTTAATGGTATACTTCTTGTAACTGTGTACCTCCGGCTTACGTGAGACCACTGCATAGTTATCAAATGCTATGCTGTCGTGTTTCCTGTGATTTATGAATTCCTAGTCGTCCATTAGAAAAAGAAGGGAAGAGTGAACAAAGGCAAAAAGGATCTGACATAAAACACAGAGTTATTGACGGATATTTATGTCTCCGAGTGCTCAGGTCGGTACGTCCTGCTCACGTAAGTAATAGTCATGGTCTCCCGTGTCAGGTCCCACCAGGGAGGAGCCCAGGCAGGTGTTGTATATATTGAAGAAAATGGTATTATTGTAGGGTTAGGGTGGAGGTTAAGAGTTTCATTCATATTATAACAGCGGCAGCAGAGGTGTCGCGGCCACTAATCGAAGTAATATATATCCTTTACTGGTTACAACATGGTTTAATTTGTGCGTACAACATCTGTGCGAATTTTAATAAAATCAGTGCAACGGTTTCGGGGATTAGCACGTACCAACAGTGACCTGAACTGTAAAGTTAGTCACGTAAATGTTCTTCCTAGTATGCAATCAATTCCCAAGAGTCGGCTACTTATAAAGTCTACGACTCTACGTGATAGAGCTGCGTCTGATATTGACCAGTATGTTACTATTAATTTATTAATATACATACAACATTGGATGCAAATAAAAGGTTGAGCACCTCTTTGTAGAGCGCGTCCTTCACTCGCCGTTCTCGTAGATTTTCCTACTATAATTACACTAAAAATAGATTGTAATTGAAATAGCATAATAGCATAATAACGGCAATGAGCATTATCATCTAATTATTATAAAGTTTGCATGAGCTACGGCTCATCTACACGCCCATTTTGTTCGTTATTGCTACCTTTTCAAATGAGGACTAAGTGTATATATAAGTGGGAAGAAAAACCACTCCATACACATTATATGGTTATAAAACAGAAAACGGTTACCCACATACTATTTAGCAGTTTTTGAAGTACGACATGAACTCTACAATTAAATCCTAGGCTTTTTTTGGGAATACAATAAGCAAACACAGAGACTTGTGATTAACCAATTTTTTACTGAATATTATATCTAGAAAATAGATAAACAACCAAAAATCGAGCCGCAATTTTACTGGGACGTAGAGAATTATTATTTCGTCGTATTTATTGTGCAATGATACTAGCAATGTATCTAATAGTTTTTGTAAAGCGTGTATATGAATCTCTGCTGTCAAAAGTACGTTCACCCCAGCATTACTTTCTATTTTATATTGCGCATGCGCGGTTACTCTCGCGATTACGACTTCTATCTGATAGCACTCACCTGTCTATATCATTGTACAGTAATTAATCTTTATTAGAACACATGTTTCTCTCTAGGATATCGAAAGGAGAAAAAATATTAAATAGGAAAGAAAAAAGTTTGGGTGAAGTACACCCATACGTGTACATCTTGCGCTTTTTTCTTCGCCTTCTACGTTTGTAGAAAAAACAACTAACAAACGGAAAAAGTATTTAATACATTGAAAGGTTTTTTTATACTGCGTTATGGTAATTTCTTTACAAAAATTAAATTGTTGACTATAGCTTACTTCAGGGTCTTTTCAGGGTAAGGTTCTTGGTTGTTCGTGTCGGTGTACGCGAGCATCGTGAAAAATACTCCCATAAATTTTCGCTAACGAGCCAAAAGGAATGAAACTTCAGAATGCCCCAATATTGAACAGATAAGATGAGATGAATGAATTAATTAATTAATGAGCCTATAGCCGTCCGCTGCTGAACTTAGGCCTCCCCAATACAGCGCCAACGATCCCGACCCTGGGCAGCACGCATCCATCCGCCACCCGCCACCTCTCTTAAATCGTCACTCCAACACATCTTCACGCTAGTTTGCCAATAGGGTAGGCAGAGGTAGTCGGGTGCCAAGAAGTAATAAAGCGCGCTTTCTTTGTTTGTGGCTTTTCGTTTTTAGCAAATGTATTTCTAATTATATAGGCCCCATTCAACTGCGATGACCAAAATATATCTGATGAGAAGTACAGACGGTAACAGATAAATCAATATACATCACAAAAAAAAAATTATAGCCCTGCGGAAATATATTATACGCGTGGCACTAGGGGTGCTACGAACATTACAAGGGCTTAAGTTTGTAATTATGGATGGATGTTTATTACTCTCTCACGTAAAAACCACTGAATGGATTTTAATAAAACTTTACAATAATATAGCTCATACATCAGAACAACACATAGACTATGGAAATAATTTGCACGTGGTTTTGTATTTAGTTCACGCGGGGTAAGTTGTGGGTAACAGCTAGAACATGATATATCGCAGTTCTCTATCGGATACAAATACGCAGTGTAGACCATAAAACGGCATAGCGCGATATGCGAATGGCGGCACGCGGTTTAGCCGTGATAAAGCCGTGGCGGGTGACCTTCAGTAGTGCCAATGCGTTTTAGCCATTGGAATCACATCAAATACAGTTATAGACTGCACACGAATACCTACATACCGCATTCTGCTAGACCCAAGTTCATTACTTACGTATCAAAAATGTGACAATGCACAGCAGTCGCACGTGAACGGTTCCGAAAAAAATTGCCCAAAGTAATGATCGTTCTCTTACGTCGAAATACACAATAACTACGAATATATTTCAAAAATATGTCAATATCTCAAGTTTACGCGAATGTAAGTCATTACAATAAAACCACTTACGGATTTTATCGCGGTTTATAAAATTATTAATAAACCGCGATAAAATCAATAAAAGTGGTTTTACTGTAATATGTCAATAATCCTAAGGCTTTCCCATGTGCGGATGATTGAACGTGGCTTTAATACGTAGTACTAAGTACATCGTAGAGCTCATTTGGCGGTAGCTGGTATGTTATTTCACTAATGAATTTTAGATAATACTACCGTAAAGGGACATCGTCCGTGTCGCGTTTCGTGCAGTTTGTGAGTAGCCGGTAGCCCATTGGGGGATGGAGGAGGGCAACGCACAGTAATTTTGTGGATGGTCATGGACTTAAAAAGTGTTAAAATGGCTCAGATTGCTCGTTTGCACCTCTATTCTATAAAAGGATTCAATAGTTGTTCCCATGCGTACAAAAGGAAATCACACAATGAAAATGTGTTTCAGTTCTCTTTACGACCTGGTTATGTATTGTATCAAGGAGTTTAAAACGCTAATTAATTTCACCCTTTTGTAGGAAACTGTAAAGTTGGTGTACCTTCCATGATGAATGCTTAGGAATTGGAGATTCCCAGTTGTTCAAGCGCCATATACTTAAATAATAGTATTCCTTTTAGATCTCTATGGTCACAATCTTATCTTTTTTGTGACTGTGTCATGGTCTACCTTTTTATGAAAACATGCCATATTCCGTCTTCTTTTGTCAAATATTACGTGATTGGTTTATCTGAAAGCTTGCACCAGACACATTTGTCATTAAGAAATGACTACACTCCCTAAAGGAGTAGGCAGAAAGATCGAGTGATGTGCGGCACTTCACGATCCTTACACATTTGTCTTGCTTCCTCCATATTCCATCATTCTGTTCGTGCTCACTCCGTTGCAATCACGCTGGACACCTTTGGAAAGGAGCTGATCATTCTATGATATGTTAGTTTTGTTCTTCCACGTTAACCACGACAGTCTGAGCCTTTTTACGACTACCGACGCCCGTGAACATCCAGACAATTACTATGCCGATGCGTTGCCCTACTTCATCCCCCCCTCCCAATGGGCCACCGGCTACTCACGAACCGCACGAAACTCGACACTGAAGTTGTCACTTTGCGGCGGTATTATGTGTGCGAGACATACCTCCCCGGTCGTGCCGGCGAAATTCCCTTGCATAGTGGGATGTAGTGTCATGCACTATGCATGGCACTACCTCCTCCTATGCAGCATGGCACTCTTCCTAAATCTGTTATGTCTGTTTAATTCATCTGCCATTCTTTCTACACATTCCTTGTTTCCATTTTGTACCGGAGCAATAACATCCTAATAATAATATAAATTGAAATGTATGTATGTCTGTTAAACTTTCACGCGAAAATTACTTAACGGATTTGGATGAAATTTTGCACAGATATAGATTACAATCTTAGAATAACATAAAATATTTTTTATGCCAACAAAATTAACGGTGCGATTGATTTCATCGGGTGACGGACACTGTACTTAGGACATCATCATCATCACCATTATCAGCCCTTATCGGTCCACTGCTGAACTTAGGCCTCTGTCAATGGGCGCCAAGACGACCGATCGCCCGCTGCTCGCATTCATCCCGGACCGGCTGCTGCACGGAGATCGTCTTAGGACATATGTGATAATAACTAGTAGACAAACACCAGTCGGCCCACGACGCCAGGTTTGTTGTCACCGATGTTTGAGACGACGACTCAGTTCGACGTGCGTCAGTGACATGTGGAAATTGGACGATAAATAAGTGGTTTTTTACGCTCGTGTCATAATATCTGACGTTGTGAGTCGGTCGCGACCAGATTCGACTGGTATCAATCTGTGTTCATAGATGACACACAAGCAATGTAATGACTACAGATGTCACCGATATGCGTGTTATTTTTTTCTATCATAGTGCAAAGGATATTTGAACTTTTTTTGGTGTCGCAGGGAAACGCATTTACGCGACGTCATCCCAGTGTCCGGTGGTATGTGGGAGATCATGTCAAGCCAAAAGTCCTTGGGTACCTAACCCATCTGAGCACCTTGATAGTTGTTCAGCGATACCATCTCCACAGAGGGGTTGGCTCCCATAGAAGAACCACAAACATTAGGACAATGAAATGGGGTGAAGTTGTTTCGTGCGGGGCAGAAAGAGCAGCACCCTTGGTTCAATTAGCTTCGCCCAAGATGTCTTGGATCACTCTGGGCTGCTGAGCCCCACCGTCACAATAAGGTTTCGACCGTGGTGAGGAAAGTCTGCATCACCTTACCCAGCCACGTGAAAGCCACACTATTGTAGCAAATCGTGTAGTGTAGAGCCCGTATACCTGTCTTTTCTCCAGAGAAATATAAAAATTAATAAAAAACAATGTTTCTATTTCCTATTGCAAAATTATGAAAAACATAGCGCACGAATGTTTCAATAGGTTTCATGTATCGCACGAAAATAACTGTTATCTAAATATAAACCGTCTGAATTAGAATCGAACCGTTTGGTGTCCTGAAAACTATTTGTATCACCTGTATAAATAACACGGGCTATATTTAAAAACGGATATATTTTCTACAATTCCAACATAAATACGTTTTATCAAGTACCAGTCTGAAATAGAACAATATTTGTATTCTTTATTGAGTCTGCTGGAATGTAAATAGATACGATGATCTCGTATTCTCTTCAGAATAATACTACTTTTACGGATTTTATCGAGGTTTATTTAATTATTTAACTAGCCCGACGTTACAGAAGCTTTACATGGTTGGGTGGACTGAGATGACATCTAATCTTTTTCTTGTACGTAAAAATAATAAATGCAGACAATCACAAAATTCCCGAAATAAAAAAGTAGAGCAGGATACTCTCGTAAAGAACGCTATTTCAAATAATTTTCGAAATTCAAAATGCAATGTTTACCGCCATTGTCTATCAATTATTGTGAGTTAAAATTGAAAATACAAGAACAATTAATGAATTTAGCCTTTATGAATAAACTATAATTTACAAACGTTGAGTATACGTCAGTAGTAATAATTCAATGAATACAACTTATATTCTTGTACAAGATATGTAATTAGAGTAAGTAAACTTTGGTAGTATTTCTAGTACAAAGAATATTTATGAAAAACATATGCCAGGCTTTGAAAGACTGGCTGTTTTCAGCATCGAAGAAATCGAAAATGATAAGAACAAATATACAACAGATTCTCATTTCATTCGATATTTCAAGGATTATCGGCAAACGTATCTAATAGGAGAAACATTTTTCCTGGTAATAAATATTTGTCATTATCAGTTCGATTGAAGCATAGTCAGTGTCTTAAAGAAAATTTATCATTACTTTGGTCGGCAGTGAGAATTGAAAACAGGAAAAAATATAATTTTCTTACTATTCTACCAATCATGAATGTTGGAACAAATAGGGTACAAGACGTTACATCAACCTTAATTACATTGTCCATTTTAAGGGGGTTTAACATGACCTAAGCATCAGACCTAACATACACAAAGGTGAACATAAGAAGCATTATTAGGAGATATAGTTCACATTTATACGACGCATGTACTCGTAGCGTTTTTCCGAAAGCTCTACGCGACGTGCTTTCGCACGTCATTTACGGGGCAATGAGACAGGCACTGGAAACCAGTTTTATTACAAATTAGTCCTACTAACTTACGAAAGTTGTGTATATGTATGTGTGTTATTCTTGGACGAAAAAGTTACTGAACTGATTTAGATGAAATTTATCACAGTTATAGCTATCTGCGCTAATTTAAAATTACTTTTTATTACGACAAAATGTCTGGGCTTTATATATATTTATTATTACTTACAATAATACAATAATCATTATCATTATTAGCCCCTATCGGTCCACTGCTGGACATAGGCCTCTTTCAATTGAGGCCAAGACATGCTACACGCATCCACCCCGGACCGGCTACTGCACGGCGATCGCCTTCCCACCTGGTGATCGGTCGACCATCACTTCATTTTCCTAAACGCGGCCTCAATACAATAATATTGTATATTAATACAAACTTGCTACAACCTTAGCATACACTCTTTTGAAATTGATTTCAACGTAACTACAGACAACTGTGTTCAGAGGGATATCAAGGCTAACCTCCAGCCGATAAATAAAGTATACCTCAACAAGAACTAAGATAGCCACTAAATTTAGAATTTATCAATATTTTCTTTTGTTATAAGTATATCTCCACGAATAAATTTCAATTGCGTGTGGTTTATAGCACAATAAATGTAGATAACAGTACCTGTTAGACTGGTACGTACATAACATATTTCATGTAAGAACAGACCGCATTTTCATGACTAGACCGCAGAAGGTCTTTGTATACGTGACTGTTTCAGTGACACAAGGTGCCTATGAATATTATATGCACTAACTACACTTGGTAATAAAAATGGAATGAAAAATATGTAGTAAATAAAAGATGACAGATAAAATATGGCTGTATTTGATTGTATGTTACGTGTACCGTGATTATAGGCGGTGGTACGGTAAAGCACAAATATGGATTTTATGGGTCACGTACAATGAATGGGACGTAATCAAAATATAAGATCTAATTTCAGGATATGTTATTAAGTGTTCTATTTGCACAGGTTCTGGGCATGTAAAATTTTACAAGTCCTGAAATTTCCACAGGCTCAACCATTTCCAGGACTTGTATGGCTACAAGGTAACTTCCACAGGTCTGCTAGCGTCACCGTTATAAGAATAGTAATTGTGTTTGATGTTTATGCCGAAGCATAAGCGCATGCGAGAAATAATTGTTTTGTAATTTCTACTCACAAGAAGTGTCTTGCTAACGTTCATCCTAGCGAATGACAATTAAAGGAGACATATTCTTTTATCTAACGCATAAGAAACACATAATCACCGCTGAAAGTACTTCTGTACTTTCAGCGGTGATTATGATTCTTCACTTCTTCACAACTTTCAGTTTTAGAGTACTTATTATAACTTAACTACAATTCGTGTTAAATTAAACGGGCTGGTGACGATAAATAAGAAAACACATTCATGTTTCAATCTTAAAACTATTATCAATAGAACTATGTACGAATAAAATTTATTTACACCTCGCAGAAGGAAGCTGGGCCAATTTTAGATGGTTGGCTCATGGCACCATTAAATTCACGCTTGTACGCGCTTGCGATATTTATTTTAGGGCACATGTCGAAAATAGGAAACATGACGTCGGCACCGAAAGGGATGTACCCTTTCGGTGCAACAACGAGTTATTTTTAAGTCAAAAGTAAATTGTACTTGAGCCTGGCGCCAATTTTGTCAATCACTTCCTCATAGTTGCGCTTCAGAGAGATGTATCAAGAAGAGTTAGATTAGTCAGCTGCTGTTGCAAAGCGAAGGAAGTTTCAACCCAAACAAAGAGAAAAGCAATATTTTTTTTTCGCAAACTTTCGCCAAGTTTAGAATTTGTTTGAATAGAATAGAATAGAAGTACTTTATTGAGTACATTAAAATTACGTAAACTGTTACACATTAACAAACAGTACAGCATTATACTTCAGCGGCTACTTGATTAACTAAGAATTATACATAAGAAATAAGGTACATAATTTAGAACGTTAAAGGAGGCCTATAAAATATTCTACCTATACCTATTTAAATTTAATAAAAGCATATATAGCTTGAACAACAGCTTGCCACATATCTAAGATGCATCGTGTGGCACTCTAATACCGATTAAAATGTGCTCTATCTTATTAAATAAATATTAAATAATGATACATTTCTCTAAATGACTCACTGAAGACATTCGAGAAATAAACTTGAAAAACTTGGTCATGGAAATGCGTTGCAGGCTCACAGGTCATTACTGCCGTGATTACATAATATAGAGACGGCTTTTTAGTTGATGGCGTGTGTCATTGTTGCCTTGAGCTAGGGAGCTATTGTTGCAGGAATGTCGGAGGAATTAGCTACTAAAATTTGCTTGCTAAAATTTCGCATTTCTTGCGGTTGGTGAGTATCCGGTGGCACATGGGAAGGAAGGAGGCAAGGGGAACACGTTTGCAAGACAATTAGATCGGTAGAGGACTCCGAGTGCTCGTTTATCCCCATAAACAAAAAAAACGTAGTTTTACTATGTACACTACAGTCCCTTATGTCGTCTAAAACAAATGAGAGACGTCGTTCAGCGTGGCTCCGACGAGCAGACGGCTAATGGCTTCCAGTAACATTCTGCGCTCAAACATATTTGCTTGATGTAACTTCACGAACTCACGTTGGGATGTTCTGTTTGCTCCGTGCGTTCATGGCCTTAGTGGAACTAATGGGCTGCTACACTATCCGCTGGAAGAGACAATTGATGTTGTTCTCGGTGTACATGTATTGTTGGCATGATTTATGTCACTAAACATCATTTGTAGGACGTAAAGAATTTAAATGTAATTTTAAATAATGTGCTTAATAAGAGATACCATGCTGAATTGATCCGGTACGAACGGAGCTCATGGCACGCTGTCGCGTTTCTTGCGGTTTGTGTGTTGCCGGTAGCCGCCTGGAGGGGAGGAGGGAAGGATGCCCACCTTTACACATACGCATCACAACAATAATGTGGATGTTTATGGGCGTCGGTTGTCATCAAAAAGGATGCGACCAATCCTTTGTCCCCTTTAATATAAAAAATGTAATGTTTGTACAAAATTGTTAAGCTTTATATATAAAATATATTCATATTAAACCTTTGTTATTTGTTTTCTTGTCACTATTGAGGTAACGACTTTTTTTATTTTAAGTTTATCCGTGTGTTATAATCGGGCACTGCAATTTTATTTGATAACGGATGTGCCATAGGACGTCAGTGAGGCATCATCATCTTGCTGGTTTGGTGGAAAATCGGTGCCATGTTTACCATGAGACCTGGCATATGCCGAATCAAATCTTTTTGCCACTCCCTTGAGGCTGGGCTATTTTTATATGTTTTTTTTGTCCTAATGTAATATTGCTATTGTCATTATGTGTAAATCTGTTCTTGTGAATTGTTACTGTTGCCTCTCGTGTTGTGAGCACATAAATGTTTTTCTTCCTTTCTTTCTTCAAAGATATAATTTTTCTCTATTACCATTATCTTATCTGCTCTGTACATTCATGTATTACCATTTTAGAGTGTGTACAGGACAAACAAAGGATCAGACATCGATAATTACCATATCATCATCATCATCAGCCGGATGTCGTCCACTGCTGAACATAGGTCTCCCCATAGAGCGCCAGAGGTCACGGACACGAGCCACTTGCATGCAGTGGCTCCCATCCGCCTAAATCAAGTCGTCACTCCACCGGATAGGAGTCCCACCAGTTGGTGGGGTTTGTCCGAAAGTTTGGGAAGTGTAATGGGGTGAGGTTTCCATCCTCATCCTTTGTCCCGTTCGCAAAAAAAGCACCTCCCCGCCCCCCTCTTCTCTTTAGCACGCTTTTCCTATAAGGCTGCTCCTTGTACCCCACAAGGAACAGCCTCCTCGGTTCAATTGGCTTCACCGTAGGCTACTGAAAACCCACCTCCACGACAAACCTTGAAACTGATGACTGGGTGATGGCGTGTAAATGCGTTTCCCTGCGTCAAACATAAAAAACCGTCGTCTGGAAATAAAATAAAAAAGAAACGTTGTCGCTCGCCGGCACCTGGAACTCGCGTAATATAAATGCTAGTTAATTCACAGGTTTACCGTTTGTCTATATAGAACTCGTCAAGCAACCAGGCTCCCAAAGACAATGCACATGTGAACCGCACGTGCGAGGCCATTTTTTTCTCAATTCTCATCTTTCAGGCCATCCTACATTTACCAACGACCTACCCGGTCACATAGCAGTTTAACATCTAACTCCCAAGCAAAAATAAATAAATAGTAAAAATATTCACACCATTCAATTTCTTCTGCAAAATTCTGTCTGCAAATATTTTGCACGGAAATTAAATGAATTTGTACGCGCAATGAGATTTGAATTCTTTCCAACGTTTTATAGCCCGATAGAAAATGTTTATCGTTTTGTTTTTACAGTGAACATTTCTTTAGCGGCGTTAGGCAGGGAAAAATATTATGAATGCCCGTCATCAAACATGCTATAGGTACGTAAAGCACGCACTCGCACAACGTAACTCGTTGACAATTTAAGCTATACACTTCTATTCGATTCTTATGGCGCTTTTTTTTATTTGGAAATATAAAAAAAAACTTTAAAGTGGAACGGTTTTTTCTGTCAAGCATGTCTATCACTAATTTACATTTTTATAGTTACAAATGTTCGCCTATGTTAAAAATAACTCCTTAGTCAATGTTCGATGCAATGGAATACTCAACACTCATGCCTTTTAATATGTACTGTTTTGGTAAAAGGTCTTGAAACATATAATGTGCATATAATAGACTAGCAGCGCTCCACGATTTCACCCGCGTATTTCGGGTGTTAATAGTTGTAGCGCATTGGTGTAGGACTACAACCTCGTCCTTGTTGTGGCGATGGGGCTCACTAGCTTGGGGTCAACCCAGGCGAAGCCAATTGAACCGAGGGGCCGCTTTTTGTACTTCTCTTATAATAAGATGGGACAAAATAGCAGCAGGAGGAGGTGCCTGTGCACACGGTGTAAGGGGCGAGGTTGGGAACCTCGCCCCATTGCATTGTCTCAAAGTTGGTGGGGTTGTCCTCTGGTGCGAGGCAACTCTTCTTTGGAGGAGGCGTGGATTGACTAGCTGTCGATGTACACTGATGAATTGTAGTTCCGAGACGCCTCACCAAAGGCAACATTGATAGTACTCGCGGTGGTTTTCGTGGGTATTCTGTACAATAATGTGTCCCTCACTCCATTGGACACCACCCAGCGGCGTCCACTACCCGGTGCGTAAGTGCGTTTAAAAAAAAAGACTACAATCTCGTGAATGTAGCTATCATACGCAAAAAATATCCAATCCGACTTATCACCCTAGTGATTTGCACATCCAAACAAACAAACAGAACACTCTAACTTTATTATATTAGTATAGACCATAAATACAGGTTGCTGGTACATCGTTGAAATGATAAGGAATAGAACATTAAAACAGTATTAACCTTGGTCGTATTTTAACAGATTTTTTATCGTTGGAAATTAGGCTAGAAAGTTATGCATGATAGTATTGTGTACAGAGAGCCTTGTCCTACTTACAGTATTCAGGTATTGATTTATCGATTATTATGGTTAAGGGGATTAGATTTCTTGAATCCATATGCAAAGATTCAAATGTTTTCGTTCTAAAGATCATTATCATCAGTAATATGTGCATATATAATAATAATATTTGTAGACTAATGACAAACGCGTTGCCAATTTCCTTGCGTTGCCCTCCTTCACTCGGTACAGAAAAAAATCACAAGCCGCATGATACTGGATACTGGAAGGTTCGACTTGAATGCAATGCCGCAACACCACAGGTTCTAAATTGTACGGATTCGTTAGAGATTGGCCCTTGGAAGTTATATAATAAAACAATTATGAACCTTATATATATATGTATAGTATAGATGGGCAAACGAACAATCGAAGACTCTTCACGACTACCGACGCCCGTGATCATCAGCATAATTACTATGCTAATGCGTTGCCCTCCTTTCCGCCTCCAGCCAACAATGGACCACAGGCTATTCACAGAACGCACGAAACTCGACACCGAAGTTTCTTTACGCCGGTATCCTGTGAGCGAGAGGTTCGTTCGAGCCGAATGTGCCGGCCTAATTCCGCTGCATTGCAACATGGCACTGTCTCTCACAAAAATATATAACTTTATAACCTCAATGATAGGTAAAAGTGAAAAAGTGAATAATAAAAAAATTTCAGCGTCTCCTCTGAAATAATTTTATTATTTTCTGACGCAGCATGGTGATACTTTACAATCCAAATTTCACTATACAAAGAGGCAATAAAAGTACGCTACTTACTGGCTTCTGCACGTGGTTACCCTAGTCCATATTTATATTTATATTTCTATACAAATATATTTATATGTGAAAGGCCAGCAACAGTACACGCATTAACACATTCTTAACAATAAAAATCAAAAAGAATTCTGATGCATGCACTTTTACAGGTAGCACAGCATTCTCATGGCCGAATAGGGCCGTAAAGTGACCTATGACGCGTTTCGTAGTTTTTAATTTTCCGCTGACCCATAAGAGGGGACGAGGGATGTGCTAATGTGTTTGTAGACAACAAAATACTTCTCTGTCTGCCTCCTTACAATACAAAAACAAACATGCGTTAACACCCACAAACTTTGCACCTCTAACGTTACTAAGATCTGTTACTAATGTCATATTAGAATAATGTCATATTATAATAAATTGGATTTTGCACAGAACCAATCCGGTAATCGTAATGGATTGTGAAGTCGCTTTGTAGGGTAATAATTTATTAATCGCAAGGACCAGGTTTGAACCCCTAACTTATAATGTAGACACCCTCTTTCTCCTCAAGATCATCGAATAAATTTATTTCCAACTAAGACACCGAGCAACTTTACAATTCACCGGACCTTATTGATATGGCTATGTATTGTTCTTGAAAACAAAAGAATATTATTGAATACTCTAATGTCAATAAAATAATGATTGTATATTTTATGGATGTAATGTTATATCATTTTTTCGTTTATATCATTACAAGGCCACCATCATAAGCATCAGAGTAAAGTAATAGAATATGTAACAGTCAAATAAGTAGTGTAGAACAGTGTAATACGAGTAATTTGCTGATTATGATTATATTCAATCCTATCGTTATTACAATTATTTATATTTTTATTAAAAAACGGATCGAAAAACCCTAAGTGATGTTTCGGATTCATCATGGAAATACAACAATTGATGGCGTTTGTCTTCTTAAATATGTGGGACAAATTGAACTTTAAAGTCCAATTTTATTTCTATGGCCTATGAAGGTAAGTCTGAGCTGCATAAAAACATCGACTGTTTCTGTGCAGAGTTTCAGTAAAAGTGTATACAATATCACACCTTTGTACTTACTTAAGTAATTCAATTTCTAAAGTTAAATATTACAAATTTTCGGCATTTTATGACCTCCCTAAAAAGCCCACAAAACTATGAATTTTGTTACTAAAAAAGGTGTAGTTAATTAACTAAAGGAAATACTTAGGTCTTATCATTTGGTGTTTTCTTTTTTGTATATTCATTTCATCATAATCATTATCAGCCATTATCGGTCCACTGTTGGATATAGGCCTTTATCAATGATCGATAAGACGGCCGATCCCGGACCTGCTACTGCACGGAGATCGTCTTCTCATCTGGTGAAGGGTCGACATCACTTCGTTTTATTTGGGTACGAAAACCAAATGTGTTAGAGATATCACATAGATACTAAAAGTAATTAATGTTAATATGGGCAGTCATGATACATGAGATTCACATCAGCACCGAAGACATTTTAGATACCGCGCGCGAGCTGCCCTCTGGTCACGGTAATAATAGGTAAATTAGCCATTATAAACATTCTCATATCGGGATGCATCTCTCCCATTTGCGGGAAAGTGGAGGATCGGGTCTCCATTCGTCCCCATACCTAATCTCGCCGCCCGACAAGCTCCCATAGCAATCCGTACTATTAAGCTTCTCTCCGCTTCCACAGCACATTACCTGAGTACAGGTCCGAAAAAAAATGTTGATACGCTTGTATTCTAGAAAACAATTAAAATACAATATTAATTTAAAAATAATACTATTTTTATGTTTCTATGTTACTACAATTTTACTCATATTTTACGCAAATAAGAATAATTCTACTTTTTAAGGCTCTTATAAATGAATAACAATCAAAATTGCTTTACATTATTATAAACTAATTTCCAATAAACGTAAGGAATAGTATTTGCTATCAAAGTGATAAACTCCTGATAACCTTCCAACTCTAAGCTTAACGTGTACTGCGCTACGTGCGCGTCCTTCGCCGAGTGACCCATATAACAAGGACGGGGTGACCTTGAGGTCGTTTGAACCCCAAAATAACTCGAACGGAAGTTAATGCGACTTGTTTATACTAGTCGATAATATAGGGGCGTCTCCACCAAATATATCTACCGCGTTGCATTGAATAAAACATTACCTGTGTCCAACTCTGTAATTTGACTATGTGCCGATACAAATTTATTACTTATGTTAAGTAATATAAAATAAATCAGTGTTTATTTTGTACCTTTGGGCTTTAAAATCATAGAAGATAAAGTATTGATATATTTAGAAACCGTGTTTCAAATTATAATTCTCCGAAAATATATTTTCGTTCGTTTTCGTACCTAAGTCTATAAAAATACAAAGTTGGTTTGTTTGTTTATTTGTTGTTATGAACTCATGAAAATGGTAGGAGATAGAGAAATGTTTTTGGCAATTATTTAAGAATTGTCTTTAAAAATTTTACCTAAAAAAAATGTAACAACGCTCGCCGGAAACGGCTACTTAATCGATAAGTCATTATTATAATATAATAATGCTGTCCTTACCGGATATCGTCCACAGCGGCCATCTCTATTGAGAATAGCCATCTGAGCGGGACATATTATAAGTGTACAAGTATTTGCGCAGACACAATTGCACTCCGTATTCCCTCGTCCTCCCATTCCGATGGGACGCATACGATCTGATACGTCAAGACCGGAGAGAAATTAGGCGCAGGACCTACGGCTTAATGTGCTCTCCGAGGCGCGGGGTGTTACACCGCCATCTCCAGATACTTAATTTACATAATTCGAAAAATCAGACCCGGCATTCGAAACCGGGACCTCACGTTTGTGGCTGTACATGCTTACCACTAATTAGGAACGCGGCACTTGTGTCATTGTCACGTCTCTCTTTACGTCAACGATCTTGGTGAGGATTTAAAACTTTTCTGTATACAATAGCGCTACAGTTCATGGGATGAAGTGAGAGTTGTGACGCTTGATCACCTCAAAGTGGAAATAACATGTTGCAATGGTCGCAGAACCGATAACCGTTGGGGAAGAATGGTTCTCGAGAGGCGGCAGCAAGCAGGATGACGGAGTGTGGGACAGCCGCTTACCCCACAGAGTAATTCCTGACTGACTGACGACTTGTATAAGGTGGCGGGAAGCCACTGCATGGAAGTGGCTCGTGACCGTGACCTGTGGCGCTCTATGGGGAGACTATGTCCAGCAGTGGACGTCATCCGGCTGCTGCTGCCGATGATGATGATTTCTTTAAGATCTACTCAGCTAGGATATTAGTAGATGTAAGATATTAAGATATAGATTTGCTCCCAGTAAAAGCACGTGTTACACGGCGCGTTCAATAACATTTCTCCGTCGCATGTGTTTGTACACATGTGTGTGCCAGCACGTAGCCATCTTATTATCTTACGCTGTGGTTCACATTTCACATGACTCAGTGATGATAGATCCACATTGTCATTCTCTTAAGACTTGTGACTATATTTAGAAGTATTCGTTGACGTTGGTGACTTTAGTCACGCATCCCTTGATTGCTAGTTGATATATATCTATATATGACTACTATATGATGCTAGACCTGCCCCACGATGAAGACATCGCCGTAGCCATTACAACAACAACACACCTTCACGCCAGCTCCCTAAGGGTTGGCAGAGAGGACCGAGTTCCAAAAGTCACGATCCTTACACACATGCCTTATCTCCTCCACATTCGTTACTCTCTTCATACAAACACGTCGGTTGTGTAGATATTTGACATCGCCTTCGGCCAACACCCTTTTTTTTGTTGATGCGGGGAAACGCATTTACGCGCCTTCACCCGCCGTGGGTGGACTCAGGGGTATGTGGGACTTGCGGCACATTATAGTGCCGAATGCCCACAAAACCACCGTATCAATTATTGCCGTCTTTGTTGAGGTGCCGCCGGAACAAAAAATCATCAGGGGAACTTAACGGCCAGTCAGTTCCCGTAGGGAGCGACGCATTCTCCACAACAGGGTTGCCCCGCAGGAAAACCCCACCAACTATGGGACAGTGCAATGGGGTGAGATTCCCATCCTCGCACCTTGCCTCGTGCGTATAAGCACCTCCTCCTGTTGCTCTTTTGTCCCCAAATCTTATAAGAGGGGTACAAAGAGCATCCCCCTCGGCTCGACTGGCTTCGCCTACATGCAACTGAGCCTCACCGCCACGACAAGGCTTGAGCCATGGTGGGGACTTTCGGACAACACCCGATCAATCTATTGCAATGCTATTGCATTCTCAAGTTATATTGGGACGACCCGGTGCTGTTTGGGAGGGTAGACTTATTTTCTCATTGGGTTCATTGAAGGCCAGCCGATGCCTCCTATGCTCTAGAAAAAAAAAATGGTAAACTGGTTGTCTGTGATATAATTTTATGTGATTGCTGTTCTTGTTTTTGTAAACACATCGCCCCATGGAGTGAAAGAGACAATTTATTACGCTCTTAATCTCGCAGGCTCCGCCCATTCGGAACATTTCTATGATTTGGACCTTATTACGACATCTTACTCTTACATGTATGCTGCTCGCTTTATAGATTTATAAAACGTGACGTCAAAAATTATAACTTTGAAAAAACAGATCTTCAAACTACGGTCATATATTTTTTTAATATACACTTTAACAATGTAAATTAATTGACTATGAAAGTATGAACTGTTTAAGTATAATTTAATATAATTGTCTAAATCAAGCTTTACTCAGGGGATGAGAAAACAAAAGTTCAGATCCGTTTAGTACTGTAATGCGAAAATTTGCGTGTGTTTTGTTATTCTCTACACAAATTCTACAAAATGGATTTCGATTAAAGTTGGCAAAGTTGTAAATTACAACCTGGAATAATATACAAATACACTTTAGGCCTAACAAATAAAACGATTGTATTGGGTTGAAACTTTGAACACGCGTATGATGCCGCGGGGCACAGCTAGTTCATTCATAATAAGTGTACTGACCATGAAACATGTTTCTAATGGAGCCAGTTTTCCGTACAGCATGGAATATTCGCTGTAAGGGTTCGTTCACCCCCATCGACCCGGCTCCTTTGACGTCACGATTGCCCTTTCAAAATGGTTTGTATGAAGGCCCTTTTAATATGGTTTGTATTTATGGAAAAATCTTGTGGGATTCCTTTTCAAAGTATAGTTACGCAATATTCAAATCAGTACCCGTTACGAAGTGACGCCCACACTGACGCCCCGTGTAATGTTTATGAGTGTTTCAAAAGGCTCATTTTATATTTTTTCTCCTTTCCTCCAGTGAAGCTGTCACGAAGTGTGAGAGGTACCGTGCCGGCCTAATTCCACTGTAATACAGCATGGCACTACCTCATACTCACTACAGACAGAGATCCGTGATATATAGAATCTGACTGCCTCGTGGGCTAGTGGTAAGAATGTCCAGATATAAACGTTGGTGCCGGGTTCGAATAACTCGTGGAGCCAAAGAAAAAGTGTAATTATGATTTTTCAATTTCTAGTAACAGTCTGTAGTCCGGCGTCGCTCCTGTGCTATATTTTTCTCTGGTCATATCGGAGTGCCGTCCCATTTAAACGCCAAGACGACCGATCTCCTGCTACTCGCATCCATCCCTTACCGGCTACTGCACGGAGATTGTCTTCCCACCTGGTGAACGGTCGACCAACACTTCGTTTTCCTAAACGCGGCCACTCCAGAACCTTGCTGCCCATCTGCCATCTTCTGTTTGTGTGACCAGCCCATTGCCACTTCAGTGAGGTTATTGGTCGCATGATATCAGATACTTTAGTTCTCTGCATTATGACTCCGTTACAAATTCTGTCGGACAGAGAAACACCCAACATAGCACGTTCAGTGGCCCTTTGAGCTACCGTAAACTTGCGGACCAGCCCTAAATTAAGAGGCCATGTTTCGGTCCTGTAGGTCATCACGGAGAGAACGCATTGGTACAAGACCTTCGTCTTCAAGCTCTGCGGTTCATGCGACGTGAGAATGTGACGAAGCTTCCGGAATGCTGCCAACCCAAATTAATCCTTCTATCGGCTTCCTTCTCGAAGTACTTACTACATAATTGCAATAATTGTCCTAGGTGGACGTATTATATATATATGAGTAAGTGGTAGTGTCATGTCAGCACAGGAAACCACAGGAAAGTCGGACATGATCTACATTCGTCGGTGTTGCGTTTCGTGCGGTTTGTGCGTATACGGTGGCCCATTGGAGGTGAGGAGGAAAGGAGCCAATGCATCGGAATAGTAATTATGCGAACGTTCGTCGGTGGTAGTAAAAAGACGTTCCCGTACTCCTCGGTAGAAATGAAGCTATCTCTTACGAATGTTCCAAAGATTTGTGGAGCTTCGTGCGGTTGGTGGTGGCCCATTGGGGTGGTATTGAAAATCGGCCAACGCCTCTGCATATGCGGATGTCAATGGGCGACAGAGGCCACCAAATGTCTCCAATTTCTCCTTTGTCCCCTTGAGCTATAAAAAACACAGTCAATATCTATCTATGTGTGCCGAGTACTCTATATGTACGAACACTGCCAGGATATGTCATAGTACACTCAACTGGAGAATAGAACTCAATATAATAAAGGAGCAGTCATAGACCAGAACCTTTTGAGGAATATCGTCTCCGATACACATTAATATAATTATCATGCAGATGTGTCATAATTCCTCACAATTTACATACAAGTCATGTGCAGGTATCACATGACCTATTATATCATGTGTACCTCGGATGGTCCTTTCATCTCTGACCGCCCCCCCCCCCCTACTCTCCGGTACCCTCGCAGCAGGGCTATTACGGAGTTATGTCGGACTTGAACGGAATGAAACCACACGAAGCTTCGGCACCAAGACGAAGTCAGGGCCGACCAGCCCAGAGAGTCCCAGCAGAATATAAAAACGTCAAAATTCGTTAAGCCGCTCAAGATGTAGCAGGGTACATAGAAATCTACAAACATACATACGCTTGTAGACTTAGCCTCTTCTTTACGTACGGTAAATATACTTAATACATGCCATATTTGATGTATGTACATATTATATCCATATAGGGGATCTATATGAATTATTCGTAACCGCTAACGAATCCGCCCAGTCGTGGCACGGCTGGTGAAGAATTTTCATGGAAAATTTTCTATGGAAATATACAAGTTTCACTAGGGAGTGAGTCATATCTGTCAAAAAACGGTGTTGTTACACATGATCGGTTCCTATCTTATCTGCGTACATCTGCATGATTAACACTCTTGATAGCCATCGGCACGCTTTAATCGTGTTACAGACGATATGTTGTGTAATGAAAAACAAAATAATAGGTATTACCATGCTGTATTGCAGCGGAATTGCGCCGACACGATCGGGGAGGTACGTCTCGCTCCTGTTATACCGGCGCGGCGTAGTGAACGAAGTGAGGAGGAAAGGAGGGCAACGCATAGTCGTAGTAATTGTGCGGATGTTGATGCGTCGTTAGTTGCAAAAAGGTTAAAAAAATCGTGAGTACGTTTTTAGTAGTTAAATTACTGAATGACTAGTCATAGTAATATATAGGCTTACTAGCGATCCGCCCCGTCTTCGTCTGAGAACAGAGGCCAAGTTATACGCTAATAATACCTTTCTCGAGAATCGCCCTATACCCACCCAGGTGAAACCGCATGAAAATCCCTTCAGTATATTTGGAGCATATCGATCAAATACGGATAGACAACTTTTGGGGACTTTGTTTTATAATACGTATAGATAGTATGCACGACCGGGTGTAGGCACATCTCGCTAACACTCTATTTATATACGTATAGATAGTATGCACGACCGGGTGTAGGCACATCCCGCTAACACTCTATTTATATAGATATAGATAGTATGCACGACCGGGTGTAGGCACATCTCGCTAACACTCTATTTATATACGTATAGATAGTATGCACGACCGGGTGTAGGCACATCTCGCTAACACTCTATTTATATACGTATAGATAGTATGCACGACCGGGTGTAGGCACATCTCGCTGACACTCTATTTTTATATGTATAGATAGTATGCACGACCGAGTGTAGGCAC
>JAFELO010000331.1:337286-399418 GCA_017140195.1 Eumaeus atala | reverse complement strand
GTATAGATAGTATGCACAACCGGGTGTAGGCACATCTCGCTAACACTCTATTTTTATATGTATAGATAGTATGCACGACCGGGTGTAGGCACATCTCGCTAACACTCTATTTATATACGTATAGATAGTATGCACGACCGGGTGTAAGCACATCTCGCTAACACTCTATTTATATACGTATAGATAGGCTCGAAATTGTGGCTATGATGATCACTCCTAAATAGTGTAGCTTGTTTGTGAAAAAAATATTGATATACATACATACATACATACATATATATATATATAAAGTATATCCGTAGATTAGCCCCTAGTTAAAAGAAAGTCTAGAAAACGTTGGTAAATGACCGAAGCTTTAAAAACAAAAAAAGTGTATATATTATTTATGTTCATATTTATTTATGCACAGCAAATGGCGACAGCACTATCCCTCGTTATACATAAGTATTTGTTATCATTTTATTTTAAGTACTTTGTAAATACTTATTACATTCTACATTCTACAAAAAAAGAAAAAAAACTAAAGACTTACAATCAATAAGAAAGCAAGAAAGAAAATCATTTATTCAACCACAACACTAAAGACATGGTCGACAATAGTTTAAGACAGAATACTAAATAGAAGGAAGAAAACATACAGTGCCTTACATAGATAATACTTGTTATTTTAGTAAGGTGAGATGTTAGACAGTTTAATGCATTGGACTAAACCAGGCAGGTTACATGCCACCTACCCGGCGATCCCCCGTGGGAACTCGTGGCGGAGGTTCTTGCCGAGAGCTGCTCCTATGTCTCGGATAGGAGGGCTCTCGGCCTGAACCCCACGCATGACGAGATGGGCGGCGCTGCGTCACGATCTGACATCAGTTGTCGGAGGGGACTTGTCAAAGTCGAGCATCATCCTCGCGATGCTCGGCAGCGACGTGTCCTACCGGGCGATGGCTTCCTTCTGCGAGACCGTCATGTCCCAGAAGGAAGCCGACGAGCGGGTGAGAGAGGAGGCTACCGACGCGGCCTCCCCCCGCCGACGACGAATGGGGGTACGAAAGAGGCGCTATCTGCAGCGCCTTCAGTAGTGCCCCTGTGTTCCGTGTCGAGCCGGGATGGTAACCCGGTCCACTTCAAAAGACACGGCGTCGTGGGGACTGTCATAGAGTAGCCGGACAGCCTCCGAGGAGGTGAAGTCTGGCCTTTTCGAGCCAGCCTGTCGCTAGAGGGGTTCTGTTGCTTGCAGATCCGGGACCCTCCACTTATAGCGGCTGAAGGCTCCCATAGGGGTTTAGTTGGTATTGTAACCCAATGGCCGAGTCCAACATAGGTCTGGGGGTCTACCGGGGCTCCCAGGTGTCAAGCGTAAATGCATTCCCCTTCGTTACCACAAAAAAAAAGGTTACATGCCACCTAAATAGATGTAACCATCAATTGTGTTATCCCTTGTCGACTTAAGCAGCTACATCATGTTAAATAATAAATATTAATAGCAATTTATATATCATACTCATTTTATAATAATTATAAAATGTGTATGATATATGATTTTATGATTATTTCGTTAATTTTCGCTCCATTTTGATGTTCAATAAATACACATTTTATGATAGTTCGTTAATTTCCGCTCCATTTTGATGTTCAATAAATAATGCCCATTTCAAGGCAATGCTGGAAAATAGTGGCGATTATTATACTTATATGGCTCGTGGGCACCCCACGTGAGAGATTTTTAGTATTCATATGATATAAATAAAATATACGCAGTTTTCCTGTTAATAACTTTAAAATGATTATAAGTTACCTACATGATTAGAACGTCGTGTATCTTACAAAATTAGTAGCATAGACCAACGGTATTCTAAATATACAATAACTGGCCTATCCCGGATTTTACCCACTTAAAATTTCGCCAAGATTATTTATTCGAGAAATAAATTATTTTTTAAGTAATTCATGATTTTAATCTACATCTGTACCCAATTTCCAAATCCGTACAGTAGTTTTTTGTGTGAAAGAATAACACACGTGTAACAAACCATGGCACTTATGGTAATAGTAGTAGGATTCATAAAATAAAAGTTAAGAATTATGGCATATTTTACATTTTCTCTATACTACACTTGAATAAGTCAATAGAAATTTTGTCTGGTATGTGGCTAGTCGAGATTTTACGAGGGGAGTTATGTAAATACATGTGATATTTAATAAAGAGGCCGTGGTATGAAATAAATATACTAAAATAGTGTGAAAACGTAACACTAAAAGTAACGTACAATACAACTCCCGCACAATGTATTTAATGTAAAGGTAATCGATTTAAGGAGTACACTCCATGTTAGTGCACGCAGTTTCATTATTTCTATTAATTATCAATCCTGAAAAACTGTATACTTTAAGGTTCAAAAAACAACTTTGTATTTATCTTTATTTAATTGATCATTGGTATTGCCATCAACAATCAACGAGTGTTTTATTGTCCACATCGAGTATTATAAAGACGTACATGGATATGTATTGCATGGATTACGTAGAGATTAGAAAGCCCTCTGTATTTATGACTTTACTGTTCATATCTCAACATATAACAATAGCGCAAGTTATCTTTACATCAAGTAGCGGTACTGCAATAGGAGGGTTTTGTTTACTTTGCGTATCTGTAATTTCAACGGATCCTCCCAGGCCTGGAAAACTTTCACATGTTGTAACTTTATGTTATAGTAAAGGGTGACAAACGATGAATCGGAGCCTTTCAATGACCACCGACGCTCACGAACATCGGCATAATTATGCTGATGCGTTGCCCTCCTTTAAACCTCCCCTCCAATGGGCCACGGGCTACTCACAAACCGCAAGAAACGCGACACCGTAGGTGTCACTCTAAGGTGGTATCAGGTGAGTGAGAGGTACCTCCCCGGTATTACTGTGTATGAAAAGCGACAACGTAGCCATTGCGTGTCCATCAAGAGATCCGCACCCGGCGCCTGGCGGATTGACGACTTCATTAAGGTGGCGGAGGCCACTGGACGCAAGTGGCTCGTGACCACGACCTATGGCACTCCAAGGAGGTCTACGTCCAGCAGTGGACATCGTCCTGCTGATGACGATGACGATAAAGGGATTCCTCGGCCATGTCAGCTCGGCCTAGTCTAGACACCAGACTCGGCAAACGAGCTAGGGTTTCTCACGAGTAAATTTCGATTCCGAGAAAATATAAGAATAATTTGAAATATATTCAAAAATACGCCACAGACTATAGCTAATGGAATTCAGAGTCGGACATGTAAGGATATATCCGTTATTACAATGCGCGCCGCAGAAAAACAATAAAAATTTCCAACGTTATCGATTCGATTAACATCTAGGTACGAACTGGGCTGTAAATTCCACTAACAATTCGTACGTTCTAGAAGTTTCCTTAGAATATCGTTTGTAGATAAACAATATCAAAATAATTTAATGTAGTTTTCGGAATGGTCGGTATATTATAATGAATACTTATACATTATTTAAAATAAAGTTCTTTTACAACATCAGTATCAGGACGGGGCATCTCGGCGACTGATCAGACAAGGCACCGGATTTTTCCTCAGGAGGACTGTTCCACCGACCTCTGATGTCAACGTAGTGGGGTTAAGTCCCATCCGGACCCCTGATCGTAATTTGAGAGCCGCCTCCCTAATGAGCTACAGTAACGCCTTCGCTGCACCCATCGTTTTCGGAAGGGAACAGTATCTCTACTTTTTCTCCGCTTCGCGGCCTCTTTCTAGCTCATAACAATACCACAGAAAGAGACCACCGCCTCCTAGGACCTGTCCCACTCGGGCATCTAGCGAGGAAACTCCTGCGCATTGGTCTATTCTTCAGAGTTCGATCAACGAACTACTATTTCAAAAACCTTCCTTTGCGTTGGCTTACTCAATAATTATAAAAACAAAATTTTTGTTAACTTAGTTCTTATTATTAATAATATTTTATTTCTAGTTATCTTATTAAATTTATCTGTCAATGAAAGAACCAGCGGCTAATCTTACTGGCCCATCGGCAAAGCATTAAAATGATTATTTTTTTTTAATTTAGCGCACAAAAGTGTACCATGCACCTAAAGATAATCTAATCAGTGTTATCTTGGCTATGATGGTTAGACATTGGAAATTTCCGATCCTCCGAGATATTTTTTTATCCAAGAATAATGTTAGTAAGTTTTTAATCTTCTCTAATTAGTTTTGGTTCCATAGTAAAATGGTAAAAACCGGATCCCTCATAGTTTCGTCATGTCCATCCGTATGTCATCTGTGTTTTACCTGGACCACAATATCCAAGTAAAACGTTGACCCTGTATGTTTTAAATTTTAAGGATAAATGCATTTTATGAATCGCTACAAAGTTATGTAGTATAATTTTGAAAAATAAAATTATTAAGGTTAGCCTCCATATATGTAACTGAGGGAAGAATTATTTCGAGAAAGATAACCGTTCAAAACGTGTATAAATTATCATTTAATCTTTGTTAGGTGAGTGAAGCCGAGCAATCGGAACCTTTTCACGACTAGCGACGCCCATAGACATCCGCGTTTTGTTGTCATTTCCACCTCCCGTCTAATGGGCCACCGGCTGCTCATAAACTGCACGAAACGCAACTGCATCGCTGTCATTTTACGCGGATGTCATATTAGGGAGCGGTACCTACCCGGTCGTGGCAAAGTAACATCTATTTGAAAGTTCTACAAATAAAGTTTGTATATGTGTGATATTACCGAAGAAAATTTGGGTAAAAATTGGCACAATACACATCACATTATGCTGGAATAAAATGAAAATTAGTTTCTATACCTAAAAATTGATGTTCTTCTCTGCTGCATCTAGGCAGCAGGCCTATTAATTTTCTCTTATACAGACTATATATAAATATTATACTATATAACTATATTATATACTCTAATATAGATATATGTATATGTAATATGCCCCTTCTGGTATTGTTTGCTATCCATGAATTCGCCTCGCGCTGTCGGTAGACAAGATGTTTGGCAAATGTTTATCACCTCTTCTGGTGGTTTCCATTGAGTTCATTACCTTGTCAAACATGTGAATTTGGGCAACTACCGGTAGCAATGACAAAAGCTTTATCAATCTTTTTGAGGTCCAAGTACGAGCCGGTCTTGCAATTCGAAGATTCCAAAAAAAGAAAGAGGTACGAGCAGGATACAGAAGTTGACAAACTTAAGTGTGCGGTCGTGCATGCGGTGTAGCGACATGTCGCATTTAACTCGTATATGAAATGTAATTGCAAAGTTATGATTGTATTGTTTGTTCTCGGATAGTCTTACACAAGTATAAGGTTTTTTCTTATTGAGGGCACAGAGTGACACTATGACCCCTTCAAGTATTTAGAATAGAATAGAAAAGAATAGAATTTTATTAGACCAATGAAATTACAAAGGCAGTTACTTATTGGCAAAAAACCCTCCGCACGCATCGCAGGAGTTTCTGTATTCATTACAATAAAAAAATTACCGCTTATAGTTAGTCAAATGTACGGCCTATAATAGTATTTTATACACAGTACTTACTGTTAGTTATTATAAATTTAGGTTAACGTTACAGATGCTACAACTTTGTAAACAATTCAAAGGTTATTATTGGTTTCTACAGTTCACTCTATATTTGGGTACTGAAAATGTCAGGCACAAGTTCAAGAAAGTATAGTTAAGACACATTCTTTAAAAATAATTCAGTTTTCTCATAAGACCACGTCTGTACTTCTTCGAATATTTTTAATTTCGCTTCTTGCAGACAAATGAATTTATGTAATAAGTGATAGTGTTCACTACTACACGTTGTGCTCTTTCTAATGCAATTAAATACCAAGCGGACGTGCCACCCCATGCAACGAATACAGTAAGACAGAATTGACAGGTACAAAGCAAAGTGAACAATTTGTTGTAAATAAAATGGAGCAACATTGCGAAGATGTCTCATTCTATAAACTAACTTTCTGATGTGGATATGAGAAGGAAAATTCAGTTTTTTCTCTATCAGAACTCCAAATATTTAAGATGTTCAACCTTTTTAATGTGCTCACAATAGCAAACTGCGGAGGAAGACTGCAAGTATGTATTGTTATATTAAAATTAAACAATGGTGCTGTAGCCACTGCCATTGATGTGTGAAAGCGTACACAATTATTAGTACATACTTTATTAATGACGTCGATGGGGCTGTCAGCTGGTTGGAACACTGTATTGTCACGCGGTCGGCTTTGTAAACCGATGTTAATACACATATCATGTCCTGCCCTGTGCGGTCTGACCATCTGCCTCTTGTAATCGAGTAAAATATATACCATTAAACCTAAAATAACTATAAATAATTTCTATACAATAACTATTAAAAATAAAATTCGTTGGGATAACAGGCAAAATGAACAAATTGGAATCTGTAAGAAATTATGTATGATAAATCAAGACATGTTGACTTTCCGTTCGAATTAAAGAATGGCGTAATAAGAATTGTAATAATTTAAATCATAGAAATGTAATTTATAAAATGTACTGCGATATTATTAATATTTTAAGTGAGGTGGTACCTAACATTTTTTGTTCGTATAAGCTAACAAATTAAAAGCCAGTAACCGGGTGGAATAATCATGTCAGTGAGGTACTTAGAAAAGCGAGTGATAAAATTGAGGCCTGAATTATCTATGGCAAACCCAGGGAGGGCCGTGTTTGGGAGGAGATGCGAGAGAGTCGTGCACAGCACTGGTGATGATGCCGTGGCGCACAGCCGTGGCTCTCACCAGGATAGCTAACGGCGTTTTCCGCACGTCCCACTTTCCGGAAGGAAGGGCGAATCGTCGTCCTCCCAAAGCCGGGTAAGTCTCGGAACCTACCCGGAAGCTACAGGCCGATCACGGTGCTGCCTCATGTGGCCAAGTTGTTCGAGCGGCTATTGCTCCGAAGACTGAAGCTGTACGTCCCAATAAGGGACGAGCATTTCGGTGTCCGGGGCGGCCACTCGACTACACCGCAGTTGACGCGGGTGCTCCATCACTTGGCCACGGAGATGAATAGGGGGAGACACTCGGTCGGCGTCTTTCTCGACATGGAGAAGACCTTTGACCGGGTGTGGCACCCGGGCCTCCTGGTCAAGTTGGTGGACGCCGGTGTCCCGCTGGCTTCCATGCGGCTCGTGGCGCCGCCCTTCGAAGGGAGAACCTTCCGGGTAGCGGTGGAGGGGCGACATTCCTCCCTGAGGGATATACGTGCTGGAGTGCCGCAAGGCATTTGCCTGTCACCTTGCCTCTATACGACCTATACCAACGACATCCCGACGCTCAACATCCCACTGGGATAGGGCGAAACGGTTGTCTTGCTCACGCTGTTCACTGACGACAGTGCTTACATATCCTCGTCCCGAAAGCCGGAGCTAGCACCTGGCTGCTGGATCGACTGCCAGAGTGGCTCGACAAATGGAGGATGTCTGTCAACGTGGAGAAAACAGCATCCCTATTTGTCAGCACGCGGCGCAACATGATGGCGCGGTTGAAGTCGAGTGGCCAGGAGTTGGCTTTTAGGTCCCCGGTCGTGTACCTCGGGTGCAGCATTGATCGCAAGCTACGGATGGGCTCGCAGGTTGATCGAGCGATTAACCAGGCGAGGGTAGACCGCTCCTTACTGCGACCAGTGCTCGCATCCGAGCTTCCACTACTCACGAAACTGGGGATATACAAGACGTACATCTGATCGCAACTCACTTACGCTGCCTCGGCATGGTATGCGCTCACCTCCCCGATCCAGAGGAAGTGCCTGCAAGCTCAGCAGAGCATATCCCTGCGAGTAATGACGGGAGCCGGCCGCTACGTCCGGAATGACGTGATCGCGCGAGACCTGCGGGTCCTGTCTGTCGATGAGTTTGTGGCCAGATTATCTCGCGGCATGTTCAGTGCCTCAGACAATGGACAGGCAGTCCATGACAACCTAAGCACTAACCGCCTTAGACATGCAGGCGAACATCTGCCTAGAGTTCTAGCCATGACAGTAGTGATACAATATTAGGTGTGCCGACGATATGGCGCTACTGAGTGTCTGTGGCTTATCTAAGCTGATGGCTATCTGCAAACGATATGCTCAACGCCGTGGCGGGTTATGCTACAACACTAAAAAGAATGAATTTTTAATCTTTTTGTCACGGGGCAAATGCCCATAAACTTTGCCACCCATCAGGCTAAATGGTACAGAACTGAAAAGGATTGAACAGTTTAAATACATCGGGGACATGGTTGCAGCCGACTAAAGAGATGAGGCTGACCTACAGAGGTAGTGAAGAGCGCTACTGTGAGAGCTAACATGATAGCCCGCTGGTTTGCAAGATATTCGACGGAGGTTTTGTCTCTCCTTCTACTCGTGTTCGTACACGCGGAAACAGTACAGCGCTTTTCGCGTCCAGTATAGTAATGACTTCCGGGTGCTGATGGGGCTGCCCCGTCACTTCAGCGCATCGACGATGTTCGGGAACGCTAGAGTTGATTGTTTCTATGCGTAAGCGATACACATCCCTGTCACGTATGGTACGGGCCAGCCCCGACCGCATCCTGAGGATGTACTCGTACAGGTATGATTCTCAGTGCATGAACCACTGTTCCATGTTTGACGTATTGACAAACACCCGAATGATTAAGAAAGGAGCCACCCTTAATCATTCGGGTGCCGAATGCGTATTAATAATAAAATTTAATAAATTAATAAATATCGTAAGAATCAATTAATTTTAAGTCTAGTATAATTTAATTTAGTTATTAATAAATTAATAAATATCGTAAGAATCAATTAATTTTAAGTCTAGTATAATTTAATTTAGTTATTTTAATAATGATGTAGAAAATTTAATTATAATGTAGATTTCATTTTTGAAAGTATTCACGTAGAATAACTATCTAGATGTTACTAACAAAAAGTATGGATCGGGTCTGAAATACAAAGCTATTTATTTATTTATATATAATTTGTTTTGCTAGGTTGTTAGTTAACCAGTATGAATCACGCGTCTTTCCGCAGTGAGTTACTTTTATCAAGTCTCGCCATGTACGTTGATGAGAAACAATGGCTTCCGTCTGCGTAATTTATTACGTCAGCGCAGTCAAGCTGCAAAGAAGATAAGTCATTCATACATAATATAAATAGCGTGGGCGCCAAAATACTTCCCTGTGGAATACCGACAGCTGCCCCATAACAGTTACTTGTGTATTCTTTTACCCTTGTGCATAGTTTTCTATCCGTAAGGTAGCCACGGAGCCAATCGAGAGTTACTCCACGAACACCGGCAAGTTTAATTTTTTAAAGAAGAATGGAGATCGATACGGTACCGAAAGCCTTCGCTAGGTCAAGGAAAATCAACAGACACAATATCTGTAAATAATACTATCGAGTCCTCTGTGATTTTCACCGACGGAAGCCGAATGGACAGTTTGATAGGAGACTATACTTGTCAAGGTAAGTTACTAATTGCTAGTTAACATTTTTTCCCCGGACTTAGAGAAAGAATAGAGCAAAAAAGTTGGCCTGTAACTGGCAAGATCGTTGAATGAACCACCCTTGCATGATGGAGTAATAACTGTTGCCCTTCATACTTCTGGAAATACACCCGTTCACAGACTCAGAATGTAGATATAAATAAGAGTTTCCACTATATAGCCCAATACAAGTTTGGTTAGAGTGTTCGTAATTATAACTAGTCCTGGAGCATATTACTATTAATAGTTCAAACTTATTGGCTCCTAGAACCAACAAATTTGGGTCTATGAACTTTTTGGCTCCTAAAAATCATAGATTCCGCGCCACCCATTGCTCGTTTGTCCCCTAGTGGGAAAGCTTAAGCAACTTTTTTTTGGTAACGCAGGGGAAAGTAGTTATGCATTATACCTAGGGGCCAGGGTGGCACACGTAGGCCATATGTCAAGCTCGAAATTTGGGTTTCCCTGCCGACTAAACCTCTATGGATAGCCGCTATAATTGTAGGGTCCCGGACAGGACAGGCGACAGGTCTTCTACAGCAATAGGCTGGCCCCGGCGAAAAGGCCAGGCTTTTCCTCTTTTAGTGACTAACCAGCTACCTCTGAACCAGTCCCATCGACGCCGTGTCTCAACGGACCGCGTACCTATGCCGGATTAGACACGGGCACGGGGGCACTACTATTACTGGAGGCGCAAGATGTAGCGCGTCCTTCACGTCATCTGCGGGGGGAGGCCGCGTCGGCAGACGACTGTCTCACAGATGGCAGCCGTCGCGTCATAGGACTCGGCATTGTCCAGCATCGCGGAGATGATGCTCAACAGGCCTGCTGTGCTGGGCCGAGTCCACCGCTCTGTCAAAATCGTGATACCGATTCGTCGTCTCGCTGTAAGCCGTCTGACATATCAACAAAGCTACCATGCGCGGTGAGTACCTGCGTCAGGCTGAAGGTGAGGGTGTCGCGCCTTCGGCGCATCCACCGCTCAAGGACCATGCGCAAGGCAGCAATCACGCCTCTGCCATACGGCTGCCACACCAGATCCTGGCCCCACCTCTGCATCATTGCTTCCTGCCCCATCTGGAGGACCCCCTGGAGCCAGTCTTGTGTCGGGTTCTAACCGTGACCCCTCCTATCCGAGACATAGGAGTAGGTCTTGGCATGAAGCTCCGCCACGAGCTCCCACGATGGATCGCCAGCCAGCGCAGTAACTGTAGCCCACAAAACTGTACGGTACCCCCGAATCGATCTCACTGCGACAATCCTCTGCGCAGAGCGCAGATGAGCCTTATATCTCGCGACTCTCCTCCAGGCGCCAAACTAGCCGGGAGGCTAATATTCTTTCGTTCAGCAACAGCACCGGCCGCTACGGACGATGCCGAGTCCAGAGTCCGCCCCGCCTTTGGTAACAGGCACAGCCGACCCTCCTTCCATGCCTCCAAGAACTGACCAGACCACAGACAGCAGTCACATTGCTCCCGAAGGCTATCGCTGAGGTGCACGAGAGAGATCGCCATCCATGGGAATGTCGGGGAATAGTTCCCCGACGATCCTCCCCACTTTGGCCACTGGCACCGCCTTTTTCGACGCAATAGCGGCCCTCGTCTCGTTTGCCAGTGGCCTACTGTATCCGGCAAGGACCCGAGATGTGCACATCCACTACATTGTCCACCAGCTGGGCAACCAACTTCATGAAGTCGGCTGAATTCTGGACTCCTCCGGTCCCTTCTGCCGACTTCTTCCGTCTCTTCAAAATCGCGTCTGTGGGCGCGGACTTTTTATCTCAGATTGCCCAGCTTGCGGTTGCAAAGGGAACCGTAAGTTGTCGGCATTTAGCCGTTTCACTGCTCCAGCCTCTGTGCGAACCGCCAGGGACTCAAGCATTTTCCTTATGGAACCCACTGCCCTCCTTATCTTCGCCGCGTAGCTCCCTTGAAGCTCGTTGACTTCACAGTGATGTCAAGTATAAGGTTGATGTTGGCCTCCGCAGCCGACATCAACTAGTCAGCGCCACAACCTGCTCGGCGTCACAACCTGGCTTCCTCCTCGCTTCCTCCTCGCTTCCTCAAACTCCTTCTCTTTTCTCATTTGCCAAGCGCTCTCTGTAAACCGCCTGGCACCGGTCAGCGTGTGCACTTTCCCCCGTTTCGCCACGCACCTGGGCTCTACAACCACTGCTACCGAGCCGGAGTCACAGGAGCCCTCTATAAAAACGCGCTTCCGCCCCTGCTCGCGAATCCAGTGAGGATAAATCTTTCAACTTCTAAACCCGCCCCATTCACACCCAGGCGACCCTCCCCTGACTGCCCCTAAAATCCGTCCCCCCTGATATTGTCCAAACTTAAAAAGGCGAGAACAATCAGAAAAGCACCACAAAATATACAATATAAATAATATACAAAACGAAAACAATTTTCGCACCACACAACACACAAACTCGCACCGACTTCGAAAATTAGACGACAAAACGCGCAAGATAGCACAAGCACGTCGCCCACCCCTGCCCCGGGACCGAGCGGTCTAAACCAGGACAAGCCTATATAGACGACTTGCGGATTTTACTAGTACGAAAGCCGAACCACAAAAATAGGAATATTTTCGCAACCCGACCCCGCACTAGTAAAATTCAGACCCAAAATTCCGACTCGGTATTAAACCGCTATTAAACCGCTACTCAGTATACGCTTTGTTCCGGAAAAACAGTGTCAGGTTTAAGTAACCTTGCCCCAATCAATCTAATGAAATCTAGTCATCGTGTCGTGTGACCATAGTGTGAGCGATATATTGTTATCAAATTGCGTCGTAAATTAAATTTACTTCCTGGATTCGTTATCAACCTGCCGCATCACACCCGTACTATTAGCACAGGGGTGACTCAAATTGAGCTAACGAGTCGGTCACGTGGTCGTGTACTGGTGTTCGAAGATAAGCAAGTAAGAGTAAAACTCCGTATCTAATAATAATAATATATAGCATTGTCGTGCAAGCGGAATTTCGGGCACGGACGGCCGTCTCTATAGAGAGTAATCAACTGCGCAGGACATGTTACAGTGTTGAAGTGTGTGCGCAGGCACAGGCGCACTCCTCATTCCTTCATTGGCTACAACTCCCATCCACTGCGCTACAGAAGTTATTTTAATTCTTAGCGTTTAGAAGTAATAGAGTCCCTGCCGTGGGTCATTTTGGCATGAAGGTCACGATGAAGATTAACCCCCAATACTAAAAATGAGTGGTTTTACAAATTTAACACACCTATTGTCTCTCTGTGGCGCCTTAGCGCCCCTAAACCAATATAGACCTATTCGGATTCAGTTTTTAACCGACTGCGTCAAATGGTGGGTAATGTTTTTCGAGAATTTGTGTGTATGTACGTATGTAGATTTCTATGTTCCCTCCTATAGCCTAAACAGCTTGTTTTTAACATACGAGACGTTCTTAGATTCGTCTTGAATTTGCGAATGCCTACAGATACCTTAAAAATAATATGAGACAAAACAGCAGATTTTTGGTGCAAATTCGTGAAGTTATTTTTTTTTTCAGACTTAACAACACACGGAGTTAATTATCAATTAATAATCTATAATAAATAACGGGGTCCGACTGTAGAAGCTTTCTCAAAGTAGCGATTATAAACGTTCTTATATCGTCCCCAAACCTACTCTCGTCGCCCGACGAGTGGTCAATCCGATGAAACTGTATTGGGCTTCTCTGCGATACCATAAGTTCAGATCCGAAAAAAAAATGGTCTCTTATACTATGAAAAAAAATATTGTGTGCGTGTATAAAGTGACGTATAGTTGAGAGATATTCATTAACACATACAGACGTACCTCCTGACACAAAGAACAGTCGGTAGCTGTCTCACTCAGTCACGACTACGTGACGTCAGTAGATCCCTTTATATTTCATGACGTTCTACGTGTTACAGTGTTTAAATTTGTAGAGATTTTTAAAATCTGTTATGAATCGGCATAATTGTTATGAGGACACTCTTTCTTTCCTCTCCTCCAATGTACTACATGATCATGTGGTGTCATGTAATAGATCCTACCGGATGTTTTTGGCTGCAATGCACCACTGCACTAACTCTTTTGTTACGATGTGCCTATTTGCTGGCCTAACCTAACCTATACATTTTTTTAAATATCTTGCTCTTCATTTTGAGAAAGCTAATTGGAATAAGTAATGGCAATGATTTCCAAGCTCCTGAGCGCGCAACAGGTATTCAGGCAGAGTTATACTAATCCGCTTCAAACAATATTTAGAACATCGAGCGTATAAATATCCAGGCGTACCTCAGAGGATAACTGTTGTTTGCCCCAAGGCCAAGGTGGAGAGCGGAAATGAACCGTCTAGCTCTACAATGTAAAGTTACATGGTACCAAAATGCCGTACATAAAATTGCCCACACCATTAGCACTGGGCTCTAATTGTCTAATTGACCTAAGGAGGCAGCCACATCGGATATCGAAAGTGCTCCCATCACTAACGTGGGCAAAGAACCATTCACAATGGTGTCGGGAGATTTGATTGATCTAGAATGTAGATTCAAGCAATGTGTCTAATATCGCCTAAATATGAAATATAAATATGAATAAAGAAATGCCACGTGCCCTGCGCAGAGTGGGCTCCGTCATAGACGGTGCGCGCAGACGGAGCTGTGAAGCTTCGCCATATTGGGAGATAGCAGGGCCCCATCTAATGAATTTTCCACGGATCCCGAATGACGTAGTCGATTGGCTATTATCATCATCAGCATCAGCTCATTCGTAAGACTCTTCACATACGTTTCGTGGTCAATACATTTGTTTTAGAGTGGCTGATACAGCTCGCCGTACAATATCCCGTCATCCTCTCCGACATTCTTTGGAACATCAAATTAAAACACCTACTACACATATTATTTGATTTCATCAAAGCACCGCAGCTGTATCTATTTCGCTAGCACGCTTGTACCTGTTTAAGCCATTATTACATTGTTTAGTTTGTAAACAGTTATGTATCGATTAGTAATAGACTATTTACGGGTAATGTGACGCTGGACATACGATCCAGCGAGCTGCAAGGACGGCTGCGGTCGAAGACGGCGACGGACAGGCGGGATGCTGTTACGACGTTGTCTATTTACCTATGTTATGCACATTACGCAATATATGTTATACCCGATCCTGGCTCCGTGTGAATATAATAATAACATCTGTGGACTTATCACACCACGCTAACCAAGCCCTGTGTTAAGTTCCGTAGGGACTTGTATTACGGGTACTAGACAACGGAAATATATTTGATACGTTTTATAAATTTAAGAAATTTTATATATTTAAGATTTTTTTATAGAAAAACATATAATACATATAAAAACATCCATGACCCAGGCGGGATTCGAACCCCTACGGTCCCTAATTTTTAAGGTAGAGAGCGGAGTTTAATTGAATTTGTGTCTGTACTAATCTACAATGGATCTTAAACTAGTTATAAGTTCCGCCGACATCTGCAACAAAAGCATGTAAATATTTATAGAATTAAACAGATAACAAATTTACAACGCATTTATTATAGCAAATTGTACTTTTTTACCAATGAAAATATAATATTATTGAAATTATATAACACCTTTACTATAAAGTAATTAAAATGTAAGATTTCAAAATTTAAAGTAAATATATTGTACAAATCTCCGTCTAACGTTACGACTAGCCTTAATAAAACGGTGCTGGTTTTGAAAATGGCTAGCTGTAATGAAATACGAAGATTTAGACAAACCGACTGCGACATCTATACACATACTATACAGCATTAAGATTTATTTACGTTCACGAAAACATGTTTCAGCGTCGATATATATAACACAGTCAGTAAACATATAACTGCGGATGGAGACCACGTACAATTATTTGGCCAGCTGCCATTTTCACACTGCCGTTATTGTGATATAAATATGTGTTAGGAAATTGGCAACAAATTCTATTTGAGATAAAAAATGCGTAGACAATATATCGGTTTTTTATTTTACAAAATAGAGATAGGAAAAGCAATAACTCTTTTGGAAAAGTCACTGTTTCTGTGTCTTTCAATTTACATGTCTCTCGCTTGCACTATTTCTTTTTTTGTTAACGCGTGGGAACGCATTGTGATATCACTGGCCCTGGGTGGGGGCCAGTGGTGTGTTAGACTTGCGGTGCCGATTACCCATAAAAACCACCTTTGATGTGGTGCGGGGCACTGCAGTGGACGGGGAAGCGGCAGTTGCGTTTCGGCAAGGAAAAACAAATCGAGGAGACTTGTTTATCCGAAAAACCCTTTATTACGTGTGACATTTCCCAATCCCATAGGTGAACGAACTGACATATAAATACAGAGGAATAAAATAGGCTCACTTCATACTCCCAATACTTTCTTCAGAGTAATTTATTTGCGAGTCCCAAGAGATTTTCAGCCCACGGGCGCGATTTTATCAGAGAGACTTAATGCGATATTATCAGAGGGACCGCTGTCGATACTGGAGAAACAGCGGTTGATGAGTGGTGAATCCTGATTTTAAAAAACATAAAGAAGTGCGTAAGATATTACGTGTTTTAATCTTTCTTTTCTTAGAATAGGGGTCAAACAAGCAATCGGACTCTTTTTACGGCCCACCTGCTACTCACAAACCGCACGAAACGCGACAGTGCAGATGTAACTTTAGGGCGGTCTCATGTCAGCTAAAGATACAGCCCCGATCATGCCAGCCCGATTCCGCTGCATAGGAGGATGTAAAAGTTTCTTACTTTTACATCCTCCTATGCAGTGGATAGGAAAGGGGACAAATGAGAAGCCTTTTGATGACGACTGACACTCATACTCCTATGCAGAGTTCTTATGCAGATGCGTTGCCCTCCCTCCCTTCTCCCCTCCAATGACCAGTGGACATACCGAAACTAACAAACCGTACGAAGTGCTTAGCCGTAACTTTTCAGCGCTATCACGTCAGCGAGCGGTGCCTTCCCAATCCTGCCAGTACGCATCTGCATGAGAATAATGCGGATGTCTATATGGGTTGGTAGTTGTCGTTTGCCTCCCTATCCTAAAAAAAAGACTGCCTCCTACAAAAAGTGGTTAAGACGATCACCACACACCGCTGTGCTCGTGTCGAACCGGTAAGTGCAGGTTCTTATCTCATCGATAACTGGAACCGATTCACGACACTACCAGTAACGTAATCAATTTGTAATTATCGATTAAAATATTACCTACAAAACTAAATCATATCAGAACTCGAATTCAGGTGAAAATCAGAAATGTTAGACATCATCACCATCTGCCTATATCCATCCACTGTTTCATATAAGATTACAAGCTGTCAATAATGGTTCCACTTTACCAAACACATTAAGATCATGTCAATGGTGTCTCAAGTTTACGCGAACACTACAAGAAAACGACGGTTGGCGGGCCAGTCCACCCGTGACAATGGTCGCTGTAAAGCTTCTGTAACGTCGGGCTCGTTGAATAATTAAATAAACCGCGATAAATGCCGAAAAATTTGCTTTATTGTAATTAACTTAATGGTGTACTTCCCCGACGTGGCGGCCATATCGTGGCGTATACAGTTTCCCGTATCGCAAATCACGCCTCCCGCATTACTCATTTCAAAAATGCCGCATTCTAAGACAGTGCTCAAAACTCATGCGCTAACTATATCAATCATATCCGAAAAATAAAAGAATTGGATTTCAATACAATATAATAGAGACGCAGCTCTCGCGCGGCAGCTAAGCTAGTAGTACTTGCATTTTAGCGGGGGCTGAAAGAGCTCGTTATGCTATCATGACTGAGTATTGTACATACAGCAGCAGCATATATTTTTCTGCAGATTCTGCCTGCAGAGTGAACAGAGTGCCACATATCACAAACCATACACCAAATCAATACATTCCATACATGTTTGCCGTATCTCCTCCACATCCATAGCTCTCTTCATACAAACACGTCGGTTGCGAAGGTCACTTTCATACAGTAATATCAATATGATCATGGCATGTCAGTCTTGATCGTATAACTTATACATGTTGTCTTATTGTTAACTAGCGATCCGCCCCGGCTTTGCTCCTGAATAACAAGGGCCAACACATTATACACTAAAACCTTTCTTGGAAATCGCTCTATCTGTTGATGAAAACTGCATGAAAATTTGTTCAGTATGTTAAAAAAAGCTATCACATACAGATGGACAAATTTTAGGGACTTTATTTTATAATATGTATCTGAAAAAAATATATGTATATAACATATAATTATCGTAATATAGTACTATAAACAGTGGTTAAGCAATTACTTATTACTAACCAATCTAATAATATATTAAGAGATTAAAATAGCAAATTACACCCCCAGTCCAACTTTAATAGACAGCCAAGTACGCAGTACAAATTATGCAGTGCACACAAGTGTGTGCAGAATACTATGCATTCTCCATTCCTTTGTTTATTTTTCTTTGTGTGCCAATATTTACTGACCGGACATTTCTATCTACAGTAAAAAAAGGGACACCAAAATCCATTGCACACACTTGCGACAAAGAACCAGCAAATGATAAGGCTTTTTCTGTATGAGTAGTTAAGCTAATTTAAGGCTAGAATTAACTTAAACTTCAAAATATTTTTATTTATAATAAACTTAGCTAATGCTGGTTTTTTTTGACATCACAAATGCGTACAAGTTATGCGTAGAATAACTAGGAGGTACACTTATTAATTAAAGTTTTACATATTTGTAACATCTAGTGGGGTCAAGAACATCAAGACTAGCAATTCCATTTAGATCTTAGACTAGATTGGACCAGCAAAAATTTTACTGCAATCATGAAAGTTTTCGCTGGTCCAATCTAATGAAACCACCGGCACAGAGTAATAAGCATCAACCAGATCGTGCCAGCGTAAACACACTAGTCACGTCTGCAATTTGCTTCAACCGTAATAAAACCGTACTCCTACCTAACAATATCATTTCTATTAAGAACTGGTTACAATTAACAAACAAATTGAAATTATCTTAATAGTAAATAAGGATATGTATATTATTATTTAGACTGAAAAATAAATACATTCTCCAATGGCTTATCTCGACATAACAAGTATTCGAATAAAATAATTAGGTTCCGCCTGAGTGACAGACATAGATTATTACTCCTAAGCACTTATGATGTAATATTTATTGGAAATAAGAATGAAAAATTTCAATTATAAATTTTGGTATTTGTTTGTTTTAGCTAATGATAGTGCTGCCTGAAATTATATATACTATTTTGCCACTTTGGTGGCAGTCTATATGCCTCTTTACTGTTGAAGCATGCCGAAAGTTAAGTTTTTACTGCTCCTCGAGTGTAGGATTGCATAGGATGTGCCTGTCAGCCATAGGGGTCTGACGGCATCGAAGCCGAGGGGGAGGACGTGCATCATGCACTATGGGAGTACACTATACAGAGACGCACGTAGGATACTCTTGGACAGTGTCAAAATTAAGGAGGAAGGTCCAATTCACTACTGCGACCTCGTTGCAACGGCGGCGAACTTCCGTTACTGCGGGCGTTCATTGCGTGCGAAGATGGCACAAGATGAGAAGCGGCTTAGAGATAGAAGAAAGGCTGAATTGGAGGTAGTCATTAGAAGGAAACCAGGACGGCAACAGTAGATAGCAGTGCGACCTACCGGAGGACACCGAAGGTGTAACTGTAACGTCCGCCCCCAGAAAAGGGGAGAAGGACTTGGGGACAAATGGGAAAAGAATAAAGAACTTGTAGGGAAGCGAAGTGTGCGCACCCGAAGGGCACTGGAGAACCCGAAAAACAGTAGGGTGTGCACTCCCGCAATTCGGCCCGTATAACCATGATGGTTGATAGGGCCATGGGTACATGGGGACAAGTCCCACCATCAGGTGGGACTTGTCCCTCGAGTGTTGTATTTTTTTCCATTTAAAAATGTCAAATATACACAAAAAAACTGATGATGGCAAAGTCCATAGACTACGGCGGGTACGACGAGTACTTCCAGCTGTAACTCTTGTAGTCCTGCCATGATATGTCGTGAAGTGTGAGCTCGATCGTTGTCCTAGAGAAGTAAAGGAAAAGAGCATTGACCAGTCTATTACAATAATTAAAATATACATCATCTATTCCCTACTAAATCCCTTACAACGAAGTAGAAGATGCACTACGTTAGCACAAATAATATTGCATCATTTTATGAAATCCAACACGAGTGTAATGCGTGAAACGCGCAATGGATTTGAACTGTCATGCTATTACTCAATAGTCCTCCTTATCTATTATAGGCAGTGCCCCGTGGTATCACCCACGTAACTCCGGTCCTATTGGTCTTATCGACATGGTATATAGTAGGCTACCTTTTTTTTACTCTTTTCTACCAGGTAACCTTCTCAATGAATTTTGCCATCGTACACTATAAGAATTTTTTGAATTCGACGTGTAATTCCAGGGACTAGCGCGTTCAAAGAACGAACAAAAAAGTTAAATCTATCCAGCTTTATTATAATAGAATTAGTAGCGCCATTGATCATTTAATACAACGGTGAAGGCCACACACAATGAGACTGCATTAAAATACTCGTAATTATCCACTTTCAAATTGTGACGTCATGTATACGGAGCTGATGATGATGATGTATTACAGACGTTGTTCTGTCATAAATTGAAAATCTTGCCATTACAACGTATATAGATTAAGAAATGTTAAATGTAAATAAGCCTTACCACTAAGGGGTATAAAAATAGATAATAGCCGACTCTCAGACCTACTCAACATAAAGTTTGGTAAAAATCGGTAAAGTCGTTTCGGAGGAGTAAGGCAAGTGGTAAGTGACATTTTTTTTTTTCTCCTACTGATTGGCGGCGCTTGTCCAGCCTTAACAGTTCGACTGATTACGGAAGACTTTTTTGTCTTCTGGTTTTAGGTAGACGATAGGGGGACAGACCCCCAGATCCCATCCTTTCCCGCAGATGGGAAGATGCAAACCGGGGTAAGTGACATTGTGACACGATAATTTTATATATAAGATTGAGTGTTAAACGACGACGGACTTTAGTAATGGTACATTACACGAATCTTTAAATGAATCGTTAAACTCAATCTGTGATCGGAAAATGATTTACTACTTAGGAAGAGCTATAGGAGGAGGTAGTGCTATGCATAGTGCATGACACCACATCCTCGTGTGCAGCGGAGTTGGGCCGGCACGACCGGGGAGGTACCTCATATCATATCATACATCCGTAAAGTGACATCTTCCGTGTCGCGTTTCGTTCGGTTTGTGAGTAGCCGGCGGCCCATAGGGAGGGGGGCAAAGTAATTATGTGGATGTTCATGGGCGTCGGTAGTCGTAAAATGGCTCTGATTCCTCGTTTGTGAAAAAAAAATATTTACGGACAGTCTGTCCCGGCCTCGATATTTCACGAATAAACTTTAACTTCGGCCTCGCATACACTACGCGTAACAATGACAACAATTTATTTTATGACAGAGCAACGTCTGGCGGGACACCTATTGTTATCATATATATAACTCCATTGTCAGTGGCTTCTGCAACTATATCAGGATTTACTTTGACATTTCTTTCACAACTTTGTTTACATTATCGAAGTTTTCACAATGATCAATGCGTTTAAAAATGTTAGATAGCCTGTGCTTATCACAGATAACGTAGGGCTCTGGTGGTAAAGGAATTTCTCAAATCGGTTCGGTAATTTCGGAACCTATACAATGAAAACAAACAAGCCATCAAATATTTCGTCTTTATAACATTAGTGTAGATATTTTATGTTACCTACAAGAAGAGCCGTAAGCATTGACATATAAAAGAGTTAAAAGATTACAATGTGCAAGGCTAATGGGATAGGCGTAATTAAATTACTGCAATATGCATGAGTCCATACAACTCTTTGGTGCAGCGTTATTGTGTATTCTTATTGCACAATACGCATTACTACAATACTTATTTTCATTTACAGCTGATTATTTAACAGTAAAAGGTTAATTTAAATAATTAACATGATATATGTTTCTTATTAGATAATAAGAGTTGCAAAGTTTTATACTTTGCAACTCTTATTATCTAATTAATCCTGTCCGAAGCATACTTCTTAAGTTTGTGCGTAATGAGCAAAATCGTTAATATAATTGATTATTATTAACACTATCGTGTTGGAGTAGTCCGAAGATTGTCAAATGCGTTTCTTTGTCTGGTCTGCACTTACCTACACAAAAAATTTAGAGGCACCAGGTACAGCTTCATGGGATTGCGGAGTGCCTGTCGGGCGGTGAAGTCCAATGGAGTATATCCGCCGCCGCCGTAACGGGGCAGCCGCACACTTGGCCGTATCGTGCGGTTTGCCGGTGACCCGGTGCAGGCAGTACATCTCATAAGAATTATGCGGATGCTTATGGGTGTCTGCTAGAAAGTTACAATAACGTGTCCGGATACTATCGCGGTTTAGTTACTTATTTCATTAACCGTAAATAAAATAAAGTCTACCTGTGTGTCTCAATTTAGGACTGGTTCGCAAGTTTGCGGTGGCTCAGCGGGCTATTGAACGTGGTATGTTGGTTGTTTCCCTGTCCGACAGAATTCGTTACGAAGTCTTAAAGCAGAGAACTAAAGTTTCAAATATCATGCAGAATTCGTAACGAAGTCTTAAGACAGAGAAATAAAGTTTCTAACATCTAAGATCACTCAGAAGATCGCGTGGCAGATGGGCCACTAAGGTTCTGGAGAGGTGGCCGCGTTTTGGAAAACGAAGTGTTGGGTGACCCTTCACTAGGTGGGAAGACGATATCCGTGCAGTAGCTGGTCGGGGATGGATGCAAGTAGCAGGACACCGGTTGTCTTGGCGTTCATAAAGAGAGGCCAGCAGTGGACCGATAAGGGCTGATAATGAATGATGTGTATCTAAACGTCGAGCTAGTTACATAATGAAACAAACAACGATAAAATCCGTAGAGTAGATCATTTGTAGTAGTTGTTTTATTGTAATGTGTAACTTGAAACAACTATGAAGTTTTTACAAAATGTATCTTGAAAATTTGCTCGTTTAGTCCACATACGTTTAGTGCATAGTTAGTATTGTCAGGATTAATAGCGGTAATGGAAATCTATGGAAACCGCTTGCTTAAAAGCTAAGAAAACAGAGTGCAGCCGGGTGGTGCCCAGCTTCAATAACACTTGGGACCTCCACGCTGTACGCCAACGAGCCTACAGGGTGCCGTTATATTATATAGATATTATATATAGTATTATTGGCGTTTTATCTGACAGTAATAGGAATAGATAGCGATATTACCAAAGTAAGGATTATCTTGATAACTGTATCAATATTCCGCCCCAAATTTCCCTTAATTAATTATGAATCAGCGTTTATATATGCTAGGTCATGAAATGACAACATTTACTGTGTATTGAATTAAGTATTATTGGATATTTACAATTCCATTATTCATTCAGTACTTTTTGGGTAAAAGAATAACAAACATATACACAAACTTTTAATTCTATAACACGAGTAGGAAATTCAATTAAATAATAATTTGATATGAAATGTCGGAAAGTCGCTTGCTCTATCTAGCTTATCTTGATGAGACTGATGACTACAGGAAGATATCTACATTGAGTCCAGGGCCGGTCACTACAACATGTGACGTGATTAACATATTGGCACGGATTCAGCAGCCCGGGTATTTCTACATCCCTTTTATAACATCCATCTGTTTATTTATGTTAGCTATGTTTTTGTTTATATGGTTTGCTTACATTCATCCAATTTACCTAACGAAATCTATTTCTATTGAGTTTACACTTTTCGCATTTATTACTAAGAAACTTGCATACCGAGCCCTATTTAGAGTAATATTGGTTTAACATTTTTGGGTGACAAACCGTGCAGAGTACAAAAATTTACAGAGTAGGTATCAATAACGATTAATTGTTATATTCTACAAAATCAAAACATTCATTAATGATAGAATCTGCAAATTTCTACAACATCATTATCAGCCCTTATCGGTCCACTACTGGACATAGGCCTCTCTCAATGAACGCCAAGACGACTGATCTCCTGCTACTCGCATCCATCCCGTACCGGCTACTGCACGGAGATCGTCTTCCCACCTGATGAACGGTCGACCAACACTTCGTTTTCCTAAATTTGTTCAGGAAACCAAAAACACTTGTTCCAACCTTATCCAGACTTGAAAAGAACCGCCGCAAAAACTGAGTTTACGCTGCTGACGGTTTATAAAAAAACTGTCTTCTCTGGCTGACGACGATGGAACCAAAATGGTAAAATTCAGTGGTTACTCCAACGATATACTAAGAGTACTTTTAAAGTTTTCACTTAAATCCACTCAATACAATATTTACTAAGTAAAAGTCTAAATTATGTTAAACAAAGCTCCTTTCTTTGGACATAAAACAGCATCGGGCGACTGCGTCAACCTCCAGAGATCCTCAATATTCTTCATCAAAGCGCTTACAAGTGTTTCATGAACTCTTCTTAGTTCCGTACATACTGGACCAACACATCTGATAGCAAACTTGACAAGCTGATGCCAAGAATGACGAGTATTCATTCCTTTATTCACAAGTTTATTACATCATTCCTGACACGTACAGTATAGAATTATTCAAATCATGGGTGAATAGGTACATCATTTTAGGAAGAGGTAATGACATTCTGCATAAGAGGTAGTGCGTTGCACGGTGCATGACTACATCCTCCTATATAACGGAATTGGGCCGGCACGACCGGGGAAGTACCTCTCGCTCACTTGATACCGGCGTAACATGACACTGTCGCGTTTCGTGCAGTTTGTGTGTAGCCGGCAGCCCATTAGGGGGGGGATGACATGAGGACAACGTATCTACGTAACAATCATGCGAATGTCCATGGGCGTCGGTAGTCCCTCAAAAAGCTCGGATTTCTTGTTTGCCCAGTTATGCTATAAAAAACATTCTAAGCAAGTGTGATTCATCCTCGGCCACGTCATCACTTCCCATCAGGTGCAGATGTGGTCAAACTCATTAATAATTAAAAAAGTGGCTCGCAACCGTGACCTATAGCGCTCTATGGGGGGAGCAGTGGTCTGTGTAAGTCATCCAGCTGGACGTCAGCAGCCGCTGATGATGATGATGACACATTCCTTTCATCAATCAAATTCTTAATACTGTCAATACAAACATTTATGTATTCACGTTTAAATGAATGAACTTCAATAATTATTACATTCAAAACAAGTCCCTATTGTTTGCGATGTACACCTTGTTTCGATTGAATGGCCCGGCGCGTTCAATATAAAATAAAAAGTGTATAGGATGGATCGAGATGTTTCTCGAACATTCCGCGAGCGACAGGACGCACCGCGTCTAGCGAAATTGGGTTTGATATCAACGAGTAAAATCTTTCAACTCTACGTAGGTAACGCATACTGTTGAGCTCAACTAGAATGTAGTCATTTTATAAATAACTAGCTACCGACTTTCTCTGCATTGTTTGTTAGAGTACTATATATCGATGATTTTGTATATATAGATTATGATCGATGATTCGTATGCAAATTGTTTATAGAACGTTCAGTTTAAAACGTAGCAGCAATGTCTTTCTGACTAAGTAAAACTTGATTTTGTCTGGTCTCAACGATTCTCCAATTCAACACTTTCAGGCATTTATTTCGACAACACACAGATCTTGTTAATTAAAACAATTAAATATAAAATGAAACGAAAAGGTAAGTAATTAAGCAGCAAGTATATTTCAAATTACATCAGATCAAATAAAATTACATACACAATGATAGTTCCCCAGTTTATTGATATATTTAACAGGTCAAGGTTTACATGGTAGTCAACTGAAGTAGCTTATATGCTGCCTTCTCTCATATTCGGCAAGAAAACGGCAACATTACATTTTTTAATTTGGAATTAAATACATTTTTCTGATCATAAAAATGATTTTCAAGTTTAGAAGTAAATACATTTTTCTAATTATACATAATGTTGCCAGTACATCCTACGTGGTCCTTACAAATTATTAGTCATCGCAACTCCAGTTTTACTGAAAACATTATTAGCTAGGTACTTTAGCTCGACATCACATAAAATATTATAGGTACTTATTATAGTTAACGAAATATTTCCCTTAATTTATTTGGGCCGGACTTTTCCTTTTACATAATTGTGTGTAATTGATTTGGTATCTAAATTGCCGAAAATATTTTGTTCTACTACATCTAGCCAAAGTATATAACTACAAATCTCACTTTACACAAAATTAGGTACATTACACAAGCGATCAACTAATACTGTCATATGTTAATAATTAGCAAGAATACTACTCATAGCCTGCAAGTAATAAATAATGACTTACAAGTAAATTAATCACAGATACCAAATCGCAATTCGTCACTAAACTATCGTCAAGGTCACGTTGCAAACTAATCTATTCGTGCCTAGCTGAAAAAAAGTTTCTCTTTTTTCATATCCTAAACTAAACGCAGTCTTAAAACATTTATCCCCAATACAACCTTACAACCCTGGTCCAAACTTTGAAAAGAGACATGCAACCGATGGAACTTATTAGCAAGCGATATGATAATTGCATTGGTGACATTTATTCGTTCAGGTTAACACAATCGTACTCAACTGGTGTCCACTTTCGTATCACAGATGTGTGGCGAGGAGGGCGCTTCTGCGGGCAGGCGGTGCAGGTCACAGATAGGGCATGCAGGCTCCGCATCGCGAGTGCCGCTTGGGAGACTCCGCGCGCGCCCTGTACACAAGCACTGGCGGTTAACTCACGAACTCCTCTCCTCGTTACGGTTATCGGAGCGACTGAACGCCCGTCGCAACTTCTCCACCAACCTGTTGTGAAACTTTTCCTCCTTCCCCCGATTCGTGGGGCTAGCCGAGCCCTTGTGGTTGTCGTGCATACGCAGCGAGGTCCGTGATGGCGGTACCCGGCAGTACGATAAGGATCGCATGGCTGGAGCGCTTCGGTGAGGACTCAGCGCGGCGGGAGTACGGGGCGAGAACATGGTGGGACCTTCGGAGCGCGATTCTGATATCTTCCTTACCCGGCCCCCGTTGGCAGCCTTGTCCGCAGACTCGGAAGTCCGCCGGGACCTTTGGGAGTTGTATATGTCCCAATCGTTCTTTACAACTGGCATCATGAACGCCATCTCGGCGGCGGTAACGGTTACTCTTGGTTGTTAACGTTTTGTTGTAATACACAGAACGTCGCTTTAAACGTATTCTTGAACACGAAAGATTCTGTATAAATCAATATACGTTTGTAGAATATTTTCACTGGTCGTCGGTACTTTTATAAAAATAAGTTCTTATTTATAGATTTTTGTAGAGATATTTTCTTTGTAAATGTAGAGGCAAAGAGGAACTTAATGTTATCACTACTTTCAACTTCAATGTCCACCCACTTTGTCATTCAAGATCAGATGTTCACCTCAGGACGAATTGCGATAGAATGAGGTATTCATGAAAACACACCCTAAATATAAGGAAAATATTGGCGCCACTGTAGCGGCGGTCATGAACACAAACTCTTTATGTACTAGAAATCTAATTATAGGCGAAACTCAAAACATAGTATCTACTCAGTAATTAATGAATACTGTGTCAAACAATAATTTTACACATGAAACATATTATAAATATAAAGCTGTATAAAATTATATGTGAAAATATCATGCATTAGACTAATTAACTTTTGAGCAATAGATGGAGTGTTTTAGCTATTCAACAATAGATGTCCCTTAATAATTTACCAATCCACAAGAGATGGAGCTAATTTTATCACACATTATACTATAAAGCGACATCTAGTTCCAATTAAAGGTTGACAGTTAACATTATATATTTTTTGCTTCAGTTAGATGTCGCTTCTTTATGATTGTTAATTAATTACCTTTTATTTGCAATAAAATCAATTCAATTCCAAGGTAACTGCTGATCAGTGTGCACAAACTGAACCGAAGCAATGATCGTACCGGAAATGTAGAATTATTATCGTATATGGAAATAAACGGACCCAAGTTATCGTACTTTTTTCAATGTGTTTAATTGATAATTAACTCGAATCATACGTAGTATTCATGTTTTTGCTCAAGCAAAACAAATGGAAATGAATGCCCTGTGAGTAAAAGTTCACAGCATTACGAACCAGTGTATGTTATTTCGTTATATATAATATAGTATCGTACATCGTACGAAGGCATGGAATTATCGTACATGTATGATAATTATCGCGTGCTTGGGAGCACTGCTAACCCTTTTTTTTTTTTTTTGGTGACGAAGGGGAATGCATTTACGCATGATACCTGGGAGCGCGGCTAGACCCCCCGACCTATGTTGGACTCGGCAATTGGGTAGCAATGCCAACTACGGGAGACTTCAGCCGCTATTAATGGAGGGTCCCGGATCTGCAGGCAACAGGACTCGGCGAAAAGGCCAGATGTCGTGGGGACTGTCCGGCTACATGACAGTCCCCACGACGCCGTGTCTTGGTGAAGTGGACCGGGTTCCCATCCCGGCCCGACACGGAACACAGGGTCACCACTGAAAGCGCTGCAGATAGCGCCTCCTTCGTATTATTCGTCGTCAGCGGGGGGAGCCCGCGTCGGCAGCCTCCTCTTTCACCCGCTCGTCGGCTTCCTTCTGGGACATGACGGTTTCGCAGAAGGAAGCCATCGCCCGGTAGGACACGTCGCTGCCGAGCATCGCGAGGATGATGCTCGACTTTGACAAGTCCCCTCCGACAACTGATGTCAGATCGTGACGTAGCGCCGCCCACCTCGGGCACACCGAGAGCCGAGCGTCCACAGCCGCGTCACAATCGTAACAATGGGTCGTCGGCTCCCTGCGGGCCGTCCTACACAAGTACTCACCGGAGCAACCATGCCCGGTGAGCAAAATGTGCAAATGGACCTCACTGCGACGACCCTCTGCGTAGAGCGCTGATGGGCCTTATTTCTCGCAGTGAGACAATCACTGCTAACTAACCTAACCCTAGCAGAATGTTCCAAAAAGAAAGTTGCGTATAATTTTCTGCAGTACGCTGTATAACCTAAAGGTCATGGATTTAAGCATAATAATTTATTCCCTTAAAACCTAAGCGAATTATTGAAGTAAGTATTTCATGTTTCGAGCTTATTGGAATAGTTCCCTTACCTACCATAAAACAACAACGACTATAAATTCAGGCAGAATTTCTTAAAATGGCTCAATTACCAAACAATCTATTTAACAAAGCATCTTTATTATAATTTATTATTTGCAAACTAGGGTAAGACATATAACACTAACCTAATGTGACATGCAATAAATACACAGTGTGTGAATCCTCTGTACTGAGTACTTTCACCCCTGACTGTTGCGTTTTTAAACCAAATGTTTCCATTATTTCTCTAAACTACAACATATTCTTGGCAATACATTTTCGGTGTTTCACATTCATACACTTTCTTTGTATATACATAACTAACACTCGTTCTCTTCTCATCACATGCTCAACAAAGTCAAGTCTTTTTTTTCATACAATTCATATAACATTACACGAGGGTCACCCATCTGGTGCCGACTGCGCTAGACGTTGTTTAACTTAGACGATCAATAATAAAACTTAACAAATTGGCGTGAGTTAGTCTGAGAATTAACAGTTAACACTCATTAAAACCTTATACTTTATCAGTACCTAGCACATTATTTGTAAATGTTTGTTACTTGATAAAGCATTTGCAATTAGCAGCAATTTTATATTCATGCGAGCACCACATTCTACTTGAGATTCTATTTCGTGACATATTTAAATATATAGAAACAACTCTGTACTCTACATTTAAATACTTGGGTCACTGATGATGTTAAAGACAATACATATATAGAGAGGGAGCGTAGGTCGCTGCCTGTACGATGCAATACGCTGCTTCGGAGATCTGCACATTGTACGAGTCAAGTTAAAATCGCACTTTTTAAGGCGTTTTGCCAATCTTTTTACACGTGCAGTCTTTCAATTTTACGCAAAATACATACAGCGATCTGCGCGTTCAATATAACAACGCGTTTAGGATACTGTTGAGGCGGTGCATCTAGTATGTTGGGGGAGGTACACACGGACGACATCGTACGAAAAAGTACCACCTCCATGGCCGGCCTGCTGTGAACCACCACCAACAGCCTCCTGAGCATGTCTACAGATGGTGGGACTCTCCCTTGCTGCGTCATGAGGTAAGGATCTACACCATAATGAAAATCAATTGTAGTAATTACAATTCAATTATATCACTAACAATAGTCATCAAGGTAATTTTTGCTACTAACACTGGATATCTGTCTGAAATTTCCGAATTGCTATCTCGTGTTAAGAACGCAGTGATGTCAGAATCGCAAGCAGTCATTCGGGGCGCAATCAACAATTGTCAGTTACACTTAAGGCTCGGCTCGTATGCGAGAAATTATCAATGACTTTTACGATGCGTGAGCACACCGACAGAAGACTTTCGTTGTCATTTCCGACAAATGGCAGTCAGAAGTGGCAATGATATTCATGTATTTTAATTTCCATAAGTTATAACCAAGCAAATATGTCACAAGTACATAAGTGTGTAAAACAAGTATTTTATATACTTTCTATACATTCCTACTACCGTCCATTGGGTCACCTGAAACTCGCACACCGCACGAAACGCGACATCGTAACCGTGACTTCCCCTTAGGTACGGCCCAATTCGGCTGCCATACGTCACGGCACTGACTCTTACTGCATGGCACTCTTTTCTAATACCAATCAAATTATTCCTTATTATACAAACTCTAATTAATTTGCAGGCCGACTGACAAGGCTGCCATCACGGCTTTCTTAACGCGAATAGAACTTGTTGAAGTAAACCCTGTACAAACGCCTTTCCTATTCTATACCACTTACAACGGATGCCAAAGCCGACACCCGACTGCTCGCAATCGACATAGAACTACTGCCGAAAGAACATTGTTCTAATGAGGATGTTATGGCTATATGATATGTATATGTTACAAACAATCCCATATTTTGATATGATAATGTTTTCAGAGAGGACCAGGACCAACTGCTGAAGGTTTATTTTTGCCTGCTCTGTGCTGACAGAAGTCTCCAGAGCAGTATACACGAGTACTACAACACTCGTCAGTACTATAAGACGATCTATGCGACCACAATGGTCGACGGGGGACAGCTATCCCCGCAGGTGGGAAGGATGCATCTCGATAGTTATTTAAGACTAGCTAACCACTATCAGAGTCCGACACGATCAGAGAGAAATCAGGCGGAGGGTGAGCGGCTTAACGAGTTCTTTAAAGCATAAGAGCGTGTCAATGATGATTTCGGACTGTTAATAGAAATTGAAAAATCCCAATAACACCTCTAGGTTGGAGCCGGGATCTTAAGTTAAACGCGTTTACCACTAAAGACTAGCACGAGTTTACGGAATACTCCGTACGTAAGCAGCATTAGAATGTGTTGAGAGTAGTTTACGGAATACTCCGTACGTAAGCAGCACTAGAATGTGTTGAGAGTAGTGAACACTTGACAATCACACATCATGTATGTTTGGCACTACAGTTTATAGACGAAACACACAAACATCTAATTTATATCAACTTATTTAGCTATCTATGGCACGGCTATGTATGAATGTTCCTTAAAAAATATAATTTAATTAACTATCAATAATTATTACAGTAAAACTACTTAAACGGATTCTTTTGTCGTTTTCCTCTGAGTACACCCGTCACCGTGATGGTTGCTGTAAAGCTTCTGAAAGTAGTTTTATTGTAATGAGTAACATTCGCGTAAACTTAAGACATCAATGTTAATAATCATAACTAGCTTAGTATATATAACTAGCTTTATGTTTTTAATGTTTTGTTATGAAATTATTCTTATATATAAGCTGAAAGAGAGTCTAAGTCATGTCAGAGGAAACTTACCGATATTATACAACACATGTACATACAAATATAGATTGTCGAAAATTTCAATTACACGAAGAACGAACACATATTGTTTCAACAATTTAGGAAAGAAATAAGTTTTATTTGCTCCGTTTATATAAAATGAGAAATATCTGGCTGATGCAGGCTTCTGCAATATTTTCTTTGTAATTTACACCCAGACTTGAACAGTGTTTTTGAATATTTTTATCAACACGTACTGTTTTGACTCTACATTTTCCTATTAATATTATATTTATTTCTGTTCATAAGTTTAGTTTGAACATATATCTGTAAGTTAAATAAATTTATTTAAACAATTTTACAAACTTGAAAATTTCACTGACATTATTAAATGGAGTTTTTGGTTAATGTCGCCAGGTACTTAGCACTTAACCAATATTATGTTTTTATTCTACCAAGATATAAATCTTATATCAGAGAGTTACATTATTTAAATCGCAAAGAGGTATAGATTTTTTTATATATAATAGGGGGGCAAACGAGAAATCGGAACCTTTTTACGACTACCGACGCCCATGAACATCCACATAATTACCTATTTATTAAATTTCTCTCCCACCCAATGAGCCACCGGCTACTCACAAACCGCACGAAACGCGATACTGAAGATGTCACTTTACTATGTTAGCGAGAGGTATCTCCCCGGTCGTGCCGGCCCAACTCTGTTGCAAAGGAGGGTGTAATGTCATGCACTATGCATGGAACTACCATTCCTATGCCGCATGGCACTACCTTTTCCTAATGTAAGTACAGAGAATTAATTTTGTAGAGAGTGTAAAGTAGGAAACACACAGTAGAAGACTTGATGACTTCCGACGTCAACAGGGTCTTGCGTTCTTCTCCACAATCAATCGCCAGAAACTCACAAACCGCAGAAAACGCGACGTCATAACTGTCACCCTGTGAGATGGTACAATGCGAGAAGTACCTCTCCGGTCATGTCCGCCGAATTCGGGCAAAGCGGTCATAGCACTACCTCTTATTTTACAATTAGTGAATACCTGCTCTTAATTTAATTAATTCTTAACACCTCTAGTATGTCGTGTCTCTAGATATTCAAGTATTCTATGTAATTAATACTTAGCACAACTAGTTCTGTCCTACATCTCGTCTTTATATTCAAGTACTCTGTATGCTGGTGTTGGTCTCCTCCGTGGAGCGCTCTGGGTCGTAGTAGCCGTTGAGGTTGACCAGGGTGAGCAGCTCCACCAGGTGCCGCTGGTAGCCGCACTCCATCAGCCGCGCGACCACCTTGTGAAGGCAGCGCGCTAGCTTGAGAAACAAGTTGAACAGCTCCTCAAGTTGAGCGAAGTTCGGGTGAGTGTAGCAGCCGTTCGGTTCTGTCTGTTGCCATTCGCTGGAAGATAAAAGATTATTTAACTGCAGTGGTCTCTGGCAGCGTAGGATACGTCGCTGTGGCCATTCTCTGAAGGGTAAAAGATTATTTAACCTTTTTCTGATTGTAGTCTGCCCAACCAGGGAGGCAGCTCTCGCTGAAGTCCAGCGTGAGTCAAGGCAGTCGCTTTCCGTGCGGTTTGTGAAGTACGTATCTACTAAATCTTTCACTGTATATCTATATCATTAAAATAAACAAAAAATATTCTTTAAATAGAACCCTCACTTTAGGAAGTCGGGTAATTAGCCCTCCAATGGGAGTCGTCAGGACCTCCAACAAAAAATCACATACCCAGCTTTGAGCACTCGGCTGAACTTGAGAATCACAGTAAACACGTTGTTGAGCAGCTTCATAACCGACGTGGAGCGGTTGTTGAGCAGACACCTGAACAACACTTTCTTCACGTACACCACGTGGCACTCGTACAGGTCGTCCAACGTCAGCGCCTTCTTCAGCTCGGCCTCGAACTCCGTCCAGGACGACAGTATACACGTGGTCACAATGTAGCTGTCCAGCGCTCGCATGAGCGAGGACATGACGTGGCGGTACAACTGGATGGATATGTATTGAGACGAGCGGAGAAGTTTCCTGGAGTTCCTTTTTAATGATTTTACGGATAGTTTTAAGCTCTGAAAGGAAGAAGTTTTATACGTTTTGATTAAAAGCTACAGTACGGAAATGTGCAGTAGAGATTAATAATTTTACAATAGTGTAAAGCATCAGAGAGGTAGCACTCGATAATTACGAGGTTCTACTAGTTTGTTTACTGGTTTTTTTTTTACGCAGGTTTAATATAAACCGTAATACAAAACGTATTCGTTGATTCTATCCTTCGGCTACGATCAAAGAAGAAGTTAACAAGTATATTTTCGCTGTGAAATGATAACTGCATTTATCTTTTAAGACTTAAATTCACAATGAGTATGTATGTCTATTGCAACATGAATTGTACCATATTTTATACTTTATTGTTCACTGTGGCTAGTGTGCTTTACCATGTGACTGACACAATATATCTATGTACTATATTTGCTTAATTTATTACACCAATTATTTTATTAGCAAATAGATTTTCATATATCTAATAAAACGTTACGCGTGACATGGACAGTAGGATGATAAAGTGAAAATAGCATAATAGCAATACAATACAATTTATTGCACTATATGATGCGTCTGCTCGCTTCGGTAGTGAATATTTTAATGGTTAGTTATTTACTTGGAATATTAATGTAAATACTTCTTTCTTGAAGATCCCTGAATATTCTAACTCACTCACACTCACCTCAAAATCCTCACTCAACACCCAAGATATCCTCCTCATCTTCACCAGGAACTGGAAGACGATGGCGTATCTCTGCAGCGCCTCGTGCGACAGTATGATGTTGAGCGGCCAGCGCACGCAGTAGGAGAGAGAGAGGCACTGCAGCACGTCGGGAGAGCTGTGCTGGAAGCTCAGCGGACACTCGGTTATGCTGAACGAGAGGTTCGCAGAGAACTTCTGAGAGTCTGCGACAAAAAGGCCTTACTAAGCTTTTTCCTGCCAATGCCTACAATTGTTAAGTTTATCTCATGCACTCAGTTGCAGAGTAGGGGAAAATTTAATGGTACTCGACAAAGCAGCCAATAGGAATATGACTGCACTCATTGTTTGCCTCTGCTGGTCTCATAGAATGTACCTCTTTCATGTGCATTTAAGATAAATACAAAAGTAACACTTGCATAATAGTGGCACACATATCAAATAAATCGTTTATTACCAACGGACTGTCTGATCATTTCGTGTGTACCGATGCACATAAACATCCGCACAATCGGAGTTTACGCAGATGAGTTGATCCCCTATACCCCACCAGTCTCCCACAAACCACATGTAACGAGACAACATAGCTCTCACTCGACGCCTTTATTAATTTGTTGAGTTGTCTTTATTTTTGCGCACAGAGTATAGGAGCGGATGAAACAGCTGATGGTTCGTTTCTATACGTCCAAAGGATCACCCATATTGGTTCATATTCATGTCTTAAGTTTACGCGAATGTTAGTCATTACAATGAAACTACTTTTACGGATTTTATCGCGGTTTATTTAATTAAAATTATTATTTAAGTAAAATCAGTTTCATTATAACGTCCAAAGTATATTCATTCATTCAGAGCTAGTTGGTTGGTTTCTAAAACGGTTCATTGACGTCCAAAGGCTATTCATATATTCTGGGCCAGTAATGTTTTTACTTCGGGAATAAAAACACTTAGTATACAACAAAAATGAATAAAATTAACTTACGAAGAATAGACGAGCCCAATGCCTTATCCAAGATGTTATGTAACGTCGCAAAATTCAACAACTCTTGCGGGTTCAGCGTTTTAGTCAATTTCGAGAACAAATTATGACAGATACTTCTAGAAAATTCTCCGTCCATTAGGAAGAAATAATCCTTGAGACTCTTGAGGTGTTCGTACATATCCAGGTCGATCAGGAAATAGGTTAGGATGGAGTTGTTGACGACCTCCAGTTGGTAAGTCAGGGGCAGCATTACGGAGCGCTGGAGACAAGCTGTCAATGTCACGATACTGTCACACGTCACGGTCTCCTCCTCTTCACAGTCGGGGTCAAAACGTGACGCGAATATATTGTTGTACGGCCGCTTCGTCACGTTTGCCATTATGACTGCCGGATCTGTGTACACAGGGATGTCACTTCTATAGAAGAAGTCTCTTGAGTATGACCCGTGTTGCTTCACTCCAAACGGATCGAAGTTATCGAGATTGTATGAGCCATCTAATATGTTCACAATTGACTTGGGAGTGTTCTTAGTAGGCGAGGTGTCTGGACTTACATCGTTGACTGCATCAACAGTTTCTTCGTCCACTATTAAAGAGAAGTTGAATCCGTCCGATGTAAGATAATCCTTGTGCGACTTGGTGCCCGAATCAAAGTATTTATTTTCACTTTTTGGCGAAACAATGTCACATGTCAGTCCGTCTAGTGGTATCTCGGCTGTGGTCGGTGTTTCTAAATCCAGCTGAAAATTCGATATACCCAATATCAGTTTCAGATTTTGAATAATTGTTTTGTTAAAATTTTTGTATTTTGCTATATAATGCAATAAAACAAGATAGCGTGTGCTTAAAACTACTAGAAATATGTTTCCGCCGAACTAGAATTGTGTTAATTAATAATAATAAAATTGATTTAATAGTCAAGAAAATCAGTTCAGTTGGGTTGAGCAGCATTCCGGATGCTTCGTCACATCCTAACGTCGCCTATACCGCAGAGCTTGAAGACAAAAGTCTACAACCAATGCATTCGCCCCGTGATGACCTACGGGGCCGCAACATAGCCTCTTCATTTTGGACTGGTCCGCAAGCTTGCGGTATCTGAACGGGCTATTAAACGAGCTATGTTGATCGTTTCTCTGTCCAACAGAATTCGTAACTACGTCATAAGCAGCAAAATAAAGTATCCGATATCACGCGACGAATAAGCTCGCTGAAGTGGCAATGGGCTGGTCACACACTCAGAAGAACAGGTGGCAGATGGGCCTGTAAGGTTCTATAATATGCAGTGGACCGATAAGAGCTGATAATGATGATGATGAGTCAAGAAAGTGATAAACGTGAGAATTTCGTGTCATTTTCCTACATCAGAACTTTGAAAATGTGTAAATATACTCACTTGTAAGGAGCCAGGTATCAATTCTCCTGATATACCGTCCGCGTTAGGAGTTATACAAGAGTTTCTGATTAAGGTCTCGTCACATGGTTCCAAATTAAGTCTAAGGTTCGATCTCCTGCTAGAGTCAAATCTTGCAGTTGCACTTTCCGTCCCTAGCTCATATTCTGATCCCAGAATTTTGTTTTTATTGCTTATGGCCTCTTCTTGGGCTCTGTTAGCAGGTTCTCTTGCAGGTGTGTATTCCATAGGTAAATTGTACTCTACTCCAAGAATTTTCATTTTGTTTCTAATAGCTTCTTCTTGAGCGACGTTCGCTGGCTCTTTAGCACACAGTACTGGAATATCATTATCTGAACCTATAACTCTGTTGACTGATGCTTCTGTGGACTTAGTGTCGTCGTGTAAATGGAATTCAAGTCCAAGAACTTTAGTTTTGTTCCGAATGGCTTCTTCCTGTGCCACATTTGCTGATATTCTAGGGATAGTACGCTCGAGCGGTAGATTATACTCTACTCCAAGTACTCTTTTCTTATTCACGAGAGCCTCCTCGTGTGCAACATGGCCAGGCTCTTTAGCAAGTAAGTTACTTTCAAATCGATTTTTGTCTTCTACACTGCCTTGTTTTGCTAGCCTGGGTCTTTTATGCATATTTTCTTTACCTAACACTAGAACAGATTCTGATGTCAACTTACTTCTTTTATGTTTAGCGACCTGGCTATCGCCGCCCTCATCTACATTATTTTCTTCGTCCACCGACGGCAACTTTATCCCAGGCACATCTAAGATTAGATGATTATTCTCATGATCAGTGTTGCCCATTTCTTGTGTCATCACTTTTTGTTTAGTTTGAAGCGCCGCAAGCTTTCGTTCCAAGAATCTCAGGTGATTTGTAGTGTTTTCTATTTTGAGATCATTACAAACTTTATTTGCTTCTAAGTTGCATTCTAAATCAACGTTTACAATATTACCTTCAGCGTCAATCTTGAGTTCATTATCGCAGGCGTCTTCCACTTTTTGTTTGCGGCCACCAAAAATACTTTTTGCAACGTTACAAATAGCACTGATAACATCATTGGATGACTGAGCTTTTTCTCTATTTTTAGCTGCACCTTCAGGAGACTTCGTTTCGTCCTCAATAACATCTAACGAAACGCTTCCTACAAATTTGGCGTTATCAATTTCAGAGGACATGTTATCTTCATCTTTACCCTTGTCTAGAGCTGTGTTTTTAATTTCTAATTCATCGTCTGATTTGAAATCAATGCTTTGAATAGACATTGCCATTACATCTTCGTTACTCTTGTGTTCTAATTCCATTTTTTCTCTTTTTAAATTTCTCTCTTCTGTTGAAAGCAATTGCATTCTACTCTCATCTAGTTGTAATCGTTTTATTTTCCATTCGGTATGAAGTTTGCTCTTTTCTACTTCCATGTTGAGTTTAGAATAATATTCCATTATTTTATTACTGAAAATATTAATTATGGAATTTTTTATTATTCTTAGATACTAGGCTTAGTAAGTATTTATTATTTTATTCATGTCAAAATAAAAAAAGTGTGATGCGACGCCCCGCAGATGTAAAATATTAAAATTATTTTGAATAGTTATAATGGGATGGTAGAGTAGGTATCAAAAATGTTTCTATGACATTTATATTTTCAATTTTTTTTTATATAAATCTCTTAATCATTCCTTATATTTTATTTCATTAATTGATAAAAATAATGATTATACATGATAAAAAAATATTAATATTTCTATGAACAATTAAAATAATTATAATATTTATTTTCATAGTAACTCAATAATATAATCTGCTACACCGAACAAAGCTGCGTTCAGCAGTGTTCATCAGCGGCAAGTAAGCGAGGAGGGATATAACTTCGTACAATACCGTGCGACACGCGAGTCACAGGTGCTGGAAGGAATATCGCCAGTCCCGAGAGATATTTAATATCAAAGATTATTTAGAAATACCGTCTACAAAGTTAGCATAACTATTTTATACATTTACAGATACCTTTCATCTTCTTTTAATTTAGAATCAACTTCTTCCGTCGCTTTTTCGGCGGCTACTTCGAGTTCATGAAGTTTTTTCTCGCGTAATTTCCCTTTATTCTTGGCGGCTTTTGTTTCGGCCATTGCCGCTTCTAAGACTTTTAAGGAATGCTGTTTTTCCGCAATTATCAACTGTGCCAGTCTTTTACGTTCAGCTATAAATAAGGATGAAAAACATGTGTACGTACGTCTACTCTAGAGTTACGTTTCTTTAATACTGTAAACTAGACTTAATCTAAATAATAAATCTTAAATACTATTTTAATCGAAGTATTCACCTCGAGTCTCGACGTTTCGGACGTAATGCAAGTAGACATCCTACTCGTGACCACGGCCGTTGCATTAAATCGCAATTAAGTTCTATACTGTAAAAGGTACAGTCCAAAAATATGAATACGGATCGTGAAAGCCTATGCAGGCAGCTATGATTTAGCTGAAAAGGAAAATATTAATAAAATATTTTTATAGGTTAAGGGGCAAACCGAGGTTATGCATTATTGCTGTCCTTTATATGGGAGTAAGCTCTTTTCTTGAAGAACCCCATATCGCATCGGTTCGGAAATACCGACGGTGGCAGCTGGTTCCGCATCGAAGTTGTGCGCGGTAGGAAATTGTGCTTGAAACGTACAGTTGTAAACTTTCGGATAACAAGGTGGTGACGGTGAAACTTAAAGTTCCGCCGTGATGTCCGAAAGTGCAACTCGGCTGATGATATTAATCCGAACAACTCCTCGGAACTCCCCGTTATAGGTGCGGTAGAAGATGCAGAGCGAGCCAACATCTCTTCGTAATGCCAAAGGATCAAGCTGCACGGAACGTCGTCAACGATTCGAGTCGCTCTACGTTGAATACGATCAAATGGGGCGAGTTGATAGTTGCGGGCACCAGTTCAAAGGTGAGAGCAGTACTCCATATGCGGTCAGACCTGCGCCTTGTATATTTGCGGCCGATGATGTGGCGTGAAGTACTGCTTCGCCCTATTGAGCACACACAGCTTCTTGGAGGCAAATTTAGCCTTCGCCTTTAAATGATCGCGGAATGGAACGTTGAAGAATCCCGATAATAGCTGAGACCATTAAGGGGAGGTATTGTCGAAGCAAGGAGATACGGAGAAGGGGTTTTAGAAATTGCGTGGGAGACAGAACACAACCTTGGGGAACACCAGAATTGACATATTTGAGGTCCGAGCATGCACCGTCGACAACCACCTCGATCCTGCGATCTGTCAAAAAACTAGTGATCCAGTCGCATAGTTTCCCAGGCAGTCCGTAAGATGGAAGCTTCGAAAGGAGCGCTTTATGCCAGATCCGATCAAAAGCCTTCGGTATATCCAGACTAACGGCCAGTGCCTCCCCCTTGATCTCAACTGCCTCCCCCTTGATCTCAACTGCCTCCGCCCGCCGCTGCATTAAGTAGGTCAGTAGGTCGCCAGCCGAGCGTGCCTAACGGAAACCGTATTGTCGGTCGCTAATCATTTGCTGTTTCTCTAAATAACGCAGGAGCTTTTTTTTTTTTGGAGAGCAAAGGGGTTATCGCAATAGGTTAGGTAGTTCGATGGATCCGAGCGGTCCTTTTTTAGGGATCGGGTGCACCAAAGCCGTCTTCAAAAGACGCGTCAACACTGGTGTCAATTCCGGAGCACATATCCGCCGGCCCACTCGACTTGTGGAAGCCCAAGTCCAATAGTAGGCGGTGAAGTTCCACGGTACTTTGTCACAAAAGACCAGGACCGGTAGCACTCTTGCATACGGTGTAGCCAGCAATTGGTACCGATATGTGTGGAATGAAGAGCATCATTCCTTGTTGCGCCACATCAGCAACAGCGTCAACAACAGCGTTGGGATCATCCAGTGAGAAGCAAATCCGTCCCCATGGAGAAAATGTAAAGAAGAGGCGCATCCCATACCAATCTGCTGACCTTATACTGCCAGACACGCCGGCAGCCAAGAAAACGTGGCCACAACGCATTGTACTGGCACCGAACTGCGGATAAGCCAGTGGTCTGACGAGCCCAGTGGAGCATCGACAGAAACCTGGTAGCTTTCCGGTTTGGACATCAGAAGGAGGTCCAACAGGGAAGGTGTCTGGTCTTCCACATCCGGGATTCGCGTGGGCGATGATGATACCAATTGTGTTAAACCTTATGCTAAGGCAAAGTCGTGTACAGATCTACCCGAGTGATCGGTAATGCGTGACTTTAGCCATTCAGCATGATGGCCGTTGAAGTCGCCAAGAACAAGGATCTCTGCGGTTGGGATCTGTTTTAGAAGGGAATCCGTAGTCTTTTCGATGTGCTCTAGGAGTGACCGACTCCTGTTTCGGCATTACCACTGTGGGATCTATAAATGCAAGCATAGACGCGAGGGTGGTCGCCGATATCTACGCGTAGCCATATGATGGACAGACATATGCTCTCTTAAGATTGCGGAGGCGACGAAATCAAATATCCTCCCCGATGTATGTACACACTCCAGCATGTGGCACATAGGAGTGTACTAGCTCATACCTTGGGTACGAGAGGTATCATGTATCAACCGGAGTAGATATCTGCGTTTCGGTTAAGAAGAGCAAGGCCGGCTTCTCAGTCTCTAAGTGGTGGTGGACGGCATTTAAGTTTGAATGCAACCCCCGTATGTTGCAAAAATTCACAACAAGAGCAGCAGGGGGAGCGTTCGGCTTGGTCCCGCAATTTGCCCCTTGCAATAACGTCAATCAGCACAAGTTCGACACAAAACGCGAGAACAAAAGTTGCGTCACTTTGCGTCGGAAACATGTGAGAAAGAGGCACTTTTACAAACTTAAAGATAATGCAGCGTGGCGCTACATCAGTAGGAGTCTATTCACTAGTATTGTGTAAAAATAATCGATTTAAGTCTTAAGTTACTAATAAGGAAAGACAGTTCCCCTTCTGGTGACTAACGACATTAATAAACAACCGGCTACATTTAATATAGAAACGCTGCTTTCTTTTACCTCACCACCGCTCTCAACTCTCTCAAATACGAAATACGACAGTACTCCGTCGTGCCGGCTTGAATACTGATTCGATGCAACAATACCACTACAATATATAAACTTACTCACCGACAATTTTCTCCATGGTCTCCGCTTGCTTCAGCGAGGCCATCTCAGCGAACGCCTTCCTCTCTGCGTCTCGCTGCAACAACAGTCGCTGCAGCGATGCACGCTCGCCCGCCACGAAAAGACAGCGCGTGCGGTACACGTCGAGCACGCGCCGCACGCGCGCCAGCTGCGACCAGTCCGAGCAGCCGCGCACCGCCGGGTGTGCGGCGGACAGCAACGCCACCAGCGGCTCCTAGCACATATTATATTACAGCCAGCTGATCCGGTCTAGTATGACTGGTCGTTCGTATGAATAAAGTACTCGTATATTTTATTATAATATCATAGTATAGTATAACAGTAGTCATCCTACAATATAATCCTCCTAACCGATTTGCTGCAACAGCGGTCAGAGATTTCACACTAACCAACTGCGCAGATAATATTATACTGCACAAGTGTGTGCATAAATAAAACTGCAGACCCTACTTCCCTTTTCTATGCTCCCATGGGACGGTAGTCTGACACAAATATAGAGAAATCAGGTGAATGGTCGACAGCTTATCGTGTTCTGCACGAACCAACTTCGTGACTTCAGAAGAAATTGAAAAATCTCTGAAACAATTTTTTTTATGATTTCGCATTGTGCTGTACGGTAAATAGACAAACAATAACTTTAAAAGCAAGAGCATGAACTGCAGCTGACGACAGCGGGAGGTACCTCTCGCTAACATCATACCGCCTTAAAAGCGATGTGTCGAAAGCTTCTGCATATACGTGGGCTCCGATTACACGCTTGTGTCCTCGTAAGCTACTAAAAAAATACTTACCCCTGGGTTACAAAGTTTAAGCAGCCTCAAAGACTTTCCACACAGCAGTATGAAAGAGGCCAGCGGCCTCAGGAACTCGGGGATGGCGGAGTTGGCCACGATGTGGAAGCCCTTGTCCCAGTACCGTTTGGAGCGGGAGTTGACGTGCGTGTTGTCTTTTCGTATAAAGAACTCCTTGTATGGGTCGTCTAGTTCGCCTTCGAATATGAAACGTTCAATGAATCTGGAAAAAATATTTAATTATTTTAAATATGCAAGCCAGGCACTATAAGCAGCAGTGGCTGTAGGCCGGCTGATGGTGGTAATGAAGCACATGCACTACCCATTGGTAATAATACAATGCACGTCCTGGTAGGCACCTCCCACTCACCCGATTCCATCGCATAGTAAAGCGATTCGTGCGGTTTGTCAGTTTCCGGTGGCCCCTTCAAGAGGGGGCAGAGGAACATAGACCAGCCTATCTATAAAACAATTTTGCGGATGTCTATGGACGTCGGTTATCACTAAAAAGCCCGGACTGCCCGGTTCCCTTCGAAGCAAAGCAAATTTTATAGTACGAGGGATGCTATAAGATATGCTTTGATTATTGCTTTTAAACATTCGAGTTTTTTAAGTATTCCAACTCTTGAATAAAGTTTTTTTTTATTACTATATTGGTATTCGCTAAGAAAGGGTTAGTGGGTGACCCCACCGTGGTTCAAGCCTTGTCGTGGGGGTGGGGCTCATTAGCCTGGGGTGAAATGAAGGAAATGCTCTTTGCACCCCTCTTATAAGAAGAGGGGGCTAAAGAGCTGGTGGAGAATTGCTCTTTGTACCCCTCTTATAAGAAGGGGCCAGAGGAGCAACGCGTGGAGGCGCTTTAGCGCACGGGGTAAGGGGCGAGGATGGGAACCTCACCCCATTGCACTGTTCCAAAGTAGGTGGGGTTGTCCTGTAGTGCGGGAAAACACCATCTGTGGAGGCGGAGTTGGACCCTTAGGGGGCTGACTAGAAGTCGAAGTGTCCTGATAATTTATTGTTCCGGGGCACCTCACCAAAGGTGATGGCACTCGCGGTGGTTTTTGTGAGTATTCGGCACTATAATGTGCCGCGAGCCCCACACACCACTGCACCTCACCCAGGGCCGGTGAAGGCGCGTAACTGCGTTTCCCAGCGTCAACAAAAGAAAAAGGATTAGTAGGTGACAGACCCGGTCTCTGTCAGTAACGGGGCACATCACAAAAGCACTTACTTGAAGTACACTTTACAGACGGAGAACAGCGAGTTGTACAACACGAGCGCCGTCTGTCTGTGTGTCACCAGGGAGATCTCGGTGAACAGATACGACATCAGCTCCACCCCGCGAGGTAGAGAGCTCGACGACTCTGAGGATACAAGCAGCCAAGTTAGTAGGGCTGAAGATGGTAACATAGATGTTTAGAGGTCTTATGGCTGTTTGAGAGTGGACTCGAGTCAACTCACCCTGGCATACACTCCATCTTTATGAGGTAAAGAGTGGAAGTCTTAGTGTGGTGATAGGTTCCAATGTTGCGGATGACAGGGAGACAAGACAAGAGAAGACAACTCATCATATGCTTATCATCTTTGCCCGACTGCAAAGAGAACCGAGCCAAATGTCAGTACATACAGATTTGTCTTTCGACGAACAAGGTATGCAAAGGGAACCTACACATCAGTCAGTGTATACGCAATCATCACCTATTTATATATATTTCAGTCATTAATATAGAAGAATTATGAAAATTGGTTGACTCTGTAAAGAGAAAATATGTGTCGAAACTCCTCCACTTTTCCGTTAAAAAAGAAACTAGCATGCATCCACAATAACTTACCATCGCCAGAAAGTTTACAACAACTTCGGCATGGAGATAGGGTAGACAGGGAGAACCGTACCCGCCTTTTCTTGTTTTCATTCTTGATAGGTACTCAAATGACTTGCTGAAAAGAAAAAAAGTTTGCCTCCACATTAACTTACCAACACTAGACCGTACTTGGTACTCCAAACGACACGATCCTTACAGATTTGTTTCGCTAAAAAAGAAATTGCCTCCACATTAACTTACCAACATCAGACCGTACTTGGTACTCCAAACGACTCGATCGACACGATTCCTGGAAAGAAAAAATAAGTTTTGCTCCACACTAACTTACCAACGCCAGACAGTTTATATATCGAGATGATAGTTTCAATTTCATATCTCAGCGGTTCCATGTGGTGAAGTATCTGCAACAAGGTCGGCATGCAGTTGCCCTCCGCATCACTGCAGCAGTCCTCGTATATCTCTGTTGCAGTCAGTCGGAAGTTCAGCAGATAACGTCTTATTACTTCTCGTGCGGCCTGTAATTTTTATTCATCGCATATGGGACAATTTAGTGACTACCCCCCAATTTCCATAATTGATCACCAGCTAGTCATAAACACAAAACGCGACAACACGGTAGGCTTGGCAGTATCATGTGAGCGAGATTTATCTCCCTGGTCGTACCAGCCCAATTCTACTGCAATGCAGCATTGCACTAACTCTTACTGTTTTATTTGTGCGTCCTGTGTACATTTAAAAAATACTATGTGCATATACTCCGACACACGAATGTAGTTTACTGCGTAAAAACGAATTCGATTCTGAAGTGAAGCTGAGGCGGAGCTTCCGAAGAAGAGGTTATGCGATAAAATGTTACGCTCAGCGTTACTATTTCACATGATTTTATTCCTTATACGTTTTACATACCGCGAACCTAAGATACATAGTTTCTTAGTTCACGAGCTCCAAAACCATCCTTACAAAGACCTACCTCATAAATGAGTCCTTTGCTTTGCAAATTGTCTTCAAGTGTGATATTAAACGCAAAGTTGAATAGTCGCTTGTAGTATGTGCCCACCACAAGAAGAGGGGCAACATATCCTTTCAAATATTCCTTGGAGATGCCTTCCAGAGCTAAGTTCTCATGCATACAGAAACAGTTAGTGTCTTCTTTGAATGGGAATGAACTAGTTTCTATGCCAACTGCAAAAGTTAACAAACATCACTTTGGTATGATGGTAATGTTTTTATTCAGAAGGGATATAAAAATTACTTTTTGAACCTCAGCTTATTTGCTTAAGTTCAAAAAGTCTGAATCAAAATTTATCATTGATAATAGGATATATACTGTTCACTAGAGGATTGGCCTATTTCAATTAACGCCAAAACAGCCCCCAAACAGATCCCCTACTAATCTAAAACTACTTTTTCACCTGCCTAACACAAGAAAAACATGGCCTCATAATTTAGGACTAGCTCAAGGGGCTATTGAATGTCCTATGGTGGATGTTTCTCTGTCCGACAGAATTCGTAACGAAGTCATAAGACAGAGAACTAAAGTATCCGATGTTCCGCGACGAATAAGCCCGCTGAAGTGGCAATGGACAGGTCACACACTCAGAAGAACATCTGTATATGATGGGCCAGTAAGGTTCTGGAGTAGAGACCGCGTTTAGGAAAACGAAGTGTTGGTCGACCGTTCACCAGGTGGGAAGACTATCTCCGTGCAGTAGTTTCGCCGCTTCAGAATGGATGCGAGTAGCAGGAGATCGGTCGTCTCGGCGTTCATTGAGAGAGGCCTGTGTCCAGCAGGGGACAGATAAGGGCTGATGCTGATAATGCCGATGATGATGATACCTAATAAACCAGAGTATATATGTTCTTATGTCATTATGGTAAGTAAATAATTTTGTTATCTGAGCATTTCGATTAATCCACATTGTTAGTACACAGTACAGTTTCAGCCACATACCCATTTACCCTAGTTACCTGTAAAGATGGTTGACAGATGATATAACATTACGGCGGGGCGCCGCTGGATGAAAGTGGCTCGTGACAGTGTCCTATGGCGTTCTATGAGGGAGACCTAGATCCAGCAGTGGACGGCTGATGATGTGAAAACATCACCCCATAAAGTGAAACAGGTAACTTGTTACAGTTTCTCGCTTGCATACTCTGCCTGTTCAGAACATTACTATGACATCATACTTTTTCGTTCATGCAGCTAGCATCATCTATTTATAAAACGTAATCACGTCAAAAAATAATACTTACTGATTAAATACATAATATGCCTGATAAATAATTTCTCAGATATTATATTTAGATCTGTCATCTGGCCATGATATACTTGTCTCCAAAGCGCCATTTCTCTGGCAGATGCAGCGATCATTTGCCTATCATTCTGAAGGGGTAGTTTAGCTGACGAAAAGAAAAAAAATCTTCATAATAAAACAAAACTTTATACAAATATGTCTAATTGATAATATTTTTTCATATAATATATATGATATAATAATAATATCAATGAGATATGATCTACTCGTATACATTCCAGCTTGCTGTGCTTTTGACAGATGTTAGTACTCAATTGTTGATCGGTATCATCTATATCTACACATTTTGTGTATTGTGTATATCAAAGCTTATTCTAGAAACACTTACAAACATAGTCCCAAATATCTTCTGGTATATTTTCATCTAGTTTAGTAATAATTTCCCATACATCTGCTGATTCATTAAGTTCAGCTCGAAACATTTCTTGGACATCTGAGTTTGTACTTGCAAGAGAAACCTACAGAACATATAAAGTAACACAAAGAGAAATTTAAATAAAATAGAAGAGTTATGGAATGCATGTAATGATATACAAATAATGTTACAATTGAACTGTCTTACAAGAACAATTCCAATGTTTATTAATAAAGTACCTAACTGAATAACGTCCTATCTTGTTACAGAGTGATGAGAATAACTTTGTGAGCCAGAGCATATTTCAGCTACTCTTCACTCAATTCCCCCAAGGTTCTTGAATAACAATCAAACATACATCACCTTTATATTTGAATCCAAACATGTTGATGTAGGAATGAGTAGATCTCTGGGTGCTGTTAGTCTTGGACAATTCAGCATTATATTATCTGTATAAGGTGACATTTTTGATGGCATTGATTTAAGTGTCATTGGGCTAAGAAATATCTTCAAATCAGTGTTTTGTGATGTATCATAGAATACTGTAAAAAAATAATTTACTATTAAAATAGTAATTCTAAATTTATGTAATGTTCTGTTTCTCTCTATAGTGCATTCAATGAGTGACGAATTGATATACAAAAATATTTGCCTATAATACACTGTTTCAAACTACAAGGGAAAACCCTAAAAATTTACTCCTTTCAATATGTTCACTAATTAAGCAGTTTGAACTGTTCTGAAATATTTCTGTAGGTCCCTGGTCACACACCCTAAAACTCCTTCATTGACTGGACAATTTATTAATAGAATTTTTTTAAATAGAATTCTTTAATAGAATATGGGGCAAACAAGTAATCGGCGCCCTTTTTTACAACTACCGATGCCCATGTACATGCATATAATTACTATGCCTATACGTTGCCCTCCTTCTCCTCCCACTGGCTACTCACAAGAAGCATGAAACGCAACACCAATGATGTCACTTTACTATTTACTATGTGAGTGAGAGGTACCTACCCGGTCATGCCAGCACAGTTTGGAAGATGTGTTGTGCACTATGCATGGCACTACATTTTGCAAAAACCACTAAAAATTTTCTCCAAAAGGGTTATAATAAGCAAGTAAATGCGATCATTGGTTCATACAGATATACCATAATTATGTACGAATCCTAAAAAGTTGAATATAATTTATAAGTATATTTTGAAAATTTTCTCCACTTTTTAACAAATAAACTATATTCTTTTCCTAATAACAATATGAAATTACTATGTACATATTTCTACTTAATCAATTCTTACATGATCTTGATTCGAAAGTGTCTACAGTGTACTCCGTATAACACGGAGTTCCTTTTTTATCCATCACAGCTCCTTGATGTTTTAACGAAAATGGCAACTCAAACACATGCGATGGAAAATATGAATATGGTTGGCAGGAACCAAATCCTTCCTGTTTCGGTTTTGGTAGCATTTCATCAAGAACTCCAAATGTAAATGGGTGCTGAAATTTAAATGTACTTAATTAGACCTTATCTCTAGGTGACTCTATCATGGTCTAGTAGTAGCCGTTTTAAACCACAATTTGCAAAGTCACAGGTTAACCAACCAAAAAGAATTATTGTGATTTTTAAACTTTGATCGCCTCTGTGGTGGAATGGTACGGGTGTCCCCTGTTGAGACCATTAGCTGCATGGGGTCCTGGGTTCGTTCCCCAGGTCGGGCACCATTATTAAATGTTTCTCAGATTGTTGTGACCACTCATTTCATTGTCCAGGATTGGAATATATCCGAAATGGTGATAGGCTTGCCGCCTATATGACAACATGGGCCTCCTCAGTACATTGGCTAATTGTGGGTATTCTCGTATATCTACTGGACTTACAACAAGTTGTGAATATACTAGCACACCTCTACATCTTCGGGGTAACAGGCGTGAAGGTGCTTTTGTCTTTTTTTTTACTTCTAATATTGGCCCAAAGTCAGGAGAGCGTTTTCACCCCCGGGCCTCTGAGAGCATTTTCAGCTGTTGGTCCTGCATCTCATGGGTATACTAGAAGGAGGGCATGAAGAAATAGTGTGCTTTTTCACATCAATATGTCCTGTACCATGGCCATTAGTCACATAGGGTGTATATCTATAGTCTAATTAATAAATTAGTATTTATATATAATAAATTATTAATATAAAAAAAATACCTGGTACAATTCATGAGATAAATCTTGTTTATGAGAATCACATAATCCATTAATCAATTTTAAAACATTGTATATGTGTTCTTTATTTTCACCGAAGTCAGTTTCTTTCATTATATTGATGAGATATTTTAATTCCGATGACTTTTTATATTCCACAGCATTCCTAGCAGTGTTTTGTAGCATGAAACTATAGGATAAGAGATCTATAAAAGGGCTAACTTTACGTACATCTACATTGGTACAAGATTTTTTCAGAATTATTTCGTATGCTAGCGATCTCATTTTTGCCGCGCCCTGTTTCAGTGACGAATTGCTATGATTATAATATTTGGATGCTGTTTTTTCACACAACGAAGTGATAAGTTCATAAAAACTTTCATTATTACTAGATCTTCGTGTTGTAGGAAACATTTTTGCAATTTATAATTGAGACTTTGTTTTTGAAACTTTGTTTCTTCCAGGATCTAGTTGCATAAATCTACAGATCTACATACGTTAATTAATATAAAACATTTTTGTCGTGAACGCTGATTTACCACCTCAATACAAATAAACATTATATCATGTTCAGTGACAATCTGTAAATTGTGTACACTTCTCTATATATTTCTTCTTGAAAAGTTAAAAATGAAAATTGAAATTTGTATTGTTTTGACTTTTGAGTCATAGATTATAGATTAGATTTTTTAAGAGTAGTAAGTTATACATTTTGCCGATGGTCACTATTTTTCGTTGTTTTATAATCTAATTACTAGTTAAGGAAGGAAGGTATTGTGCGCAAAACATAAAGGTATGTAGAAATGTCAACAAGAATTGCATGTCACCAATGAATTATAGGATAATTCCTACTGCTGTATTATTTTTCAAAATCAATTAACGGAAGCTATTATCGCGTTATCCTGTTTGAGTCTCTTCTTATTATGTAGTGCTGCTATTTTGCAAGATCCTATTGAATTCCATTTATCATTCTAAATTCGTAATCGTACTTTGGTACGAAAAATGTTATTTTCAATAATACTTATTTCTTTGCCTTACAAAAATGTAAGTAAATTTGATCACAGATTTCCAAATAGTACGCACGGAACATGAGCAGTTGTAGACTATATTTTTCTTTTGAGTTTCAACATTTTAGCTATGTAGGTATTTCATAGATCGCTTATCAACACTAAAAAGACAAGGTAAGTATTTACTTTGAAATTTTAGTATATTATGGGTATACATACTTACATTTCTTGCTCATTAATAACACATTTTAGCTGTTATTGTTAGTGTGCGTGATAAATAGCATAGAGAATGTAGACAACATAAAAATGGAATAAAACATAAAATATTGTAATAAAAAACTTAATTTACAACAATTATAGTAGACCTATCTAAACATTTTTTTGGTTAATTTAATTTGCTAATACTATAATCAAACAAAGATTAGTCATTTTGCATTAACTATAGTTCTTTCTGGTGGCCATAACATTATGAATTCAGAGTTTAAAGTTCGTTTGAATACCTACATATCACCAAGATATACCGTGTCCTTAAAACGGAATCCTAATACTAATGTCCGTCTATTCGCTAGATATACCTAGAGAGTTGACATTTTTAAAGATGAATGTATATATGTATTATATTGTGATGTATGTATTATATTATATTTATGTTCTGCGTGCAATACCATCGTCCTTAATTAGTAATTAAATTATAAAGCAACAAAAAAAAATGACCATTGGCAAAATGTATTACTTACTACTCTTAAAAAAATCAAATATATCAAATCAAAACACATATTTCAATTTTATTTTTAACTTTTCAAGAAGATAGATAAATATATAAAAAAGTATACACAATTTACAGGTTGCAGCTAGACATGATATACTGTTAGTCCTACCTAGTAGTACCCAGCCTTGCCACAAATATTGTAACAAAGAAAAGAACTATCTTTTTAATTACAAGTAACATTTACTACTCTCACATAATGTTATTTTAATACACAAATATAAAAACAATTAAAAATAAACAAAGCTTATTCGAAGTGGTCTCCATTGGCAGTAAAACAGCTCTTTAAGCGTTGAGGACAATTATCACTAGAATCACTCTTTCCATGGGGAAATTCATCACTACCATTCGTACGGATTGTTTTAGGGGCTCCAAATTATCATTTAGAGCAAGCTGTACTCTCTTCTTCCAACCAAGACTGCTTAGACCGAGCTATGTGACCTAGCGCCGAGTCTACATAAATAATTTAATAAACCGCGATAAAATTCGTAAAAATAGTTATATTGTAATGTTACTGATGTGTTAAGTAATAAAAAAATTGAAGTCCTTGAAATTTCAGCCCAAAATAGAATATGCATATTGTTTTTTAACATATTTAAGGCACTCGCGCTTTCTAGGCGAATCTAAGGACACCTCATACGTGAAAATTCGTCTAGCTGTTTAGGATGTAGGAGCGAACACAGAAACCTACATGCAAACCTATATACATACAAACTCTGGAAAAATATTAAACTCCTAATTCCTGATAGTCCTATTAGTAAAACATAAAATGTTACTAGACGCGATTCTCCACGTTGTTGGCGAAATGTGTAAACTGTGGTCCATGTAAATTAAAAAGAAGAAATAACCTAAAAAAAAGGAGAATTGTTGTTGAAAGGAAGTTCAAGAAAATAATTATAAAAGAGGACATTTAGAATTAATAAAACAATTTATGTAGATTTTAATTTGTATCTAAAAATGAATCAAGCCGAGGTTACAAAATTGGTTTCTAAGTTACGAATTAAAGTACCTCCTGAGCATAGACGTCTCAGAAATCAGCAAGGACCAGAAGGGCGATTAAATAAGTTGAGAAAAACTGTTACAGGATTAATAAAGTATGAACGAATAGAAGTCAATTTTAATAGAGGAGATGAAGCCCGGCAATATGCTGAAAGGGTAAACAACTCATTCTAAATTTGGTCTATTTACTTTATGTACACAATCTGTGATTTCTTAAGATTTAAGTATGTATTTCCTAAAAATTTAAGCTCACTTTCCATGACTTCTATCTATATATTTTTTACATGATGTAAAAAAAGGCCCTATGATATAAAATAAAATTTAAATGACTAACAAGAAAATGGACCCATTTGGAGTTTATCCATTATCATTCATACTATGCAGGTGTGGTGTACTACTTCACTCCCATCCCCCTCAATGGTTCACTGCGAACTATATTTAATGGCAGTATCATGTGAGCTGCAATGCAGAATGGCAATACCTGTGACTTGTATACTTATTTTAAAAGTAGGCCATTTTGTTGCCATAAGTTAATAAGAATATTCTGCATAAGTTATAATGATTTTTGTTTCTTAAAAACATTTCAGTTGATTTCTGAGGCAATAATTCATGGAGATTGTCACAAACCAACAATGGATATGGCAGATTTTTGGTTACTTGAAAAAGAGCTTGTCCATAAACTATTTAAAGTTTTAGTACCAAGATTTGAACATTGTAACACCACCTTCACCAAGATGTATAAAGCTCCAAGACCTGAATATAGCCGGAACATTGAAAAATCTGTTCTGGAATTAAGGGGTAACCCCTTTCCATCTTTAACCAATAAACAGTCTAATAACAAACTGTTATTACAAAATATTCTGTTGGATGCTGCAAAATATGATTACAGACAGTCAAAGTATGCTGAAATGGCCGAAAAAATTGGTAAAAGTGAAACAACAATTGCAAACAGTGATAAACCAATACAATCTTAGATAAATTATTGGTGTTAATATAAATGGAACTTGTAGGTAGTAATTAGAAATTGTGTAAACATAGTTAAAATATAAATAACATGCAAGTTTTAAAAACATTGTTTTAAATTTTTTAATTTATTTATCTGAATAAATTTGTTCAAGATTAGTGTATCAACTATGTGAAGTTAGAAAGTTAGATGAGACTGAATCTTAAAAGAAAATTCTTTTACAATATTAGAATTATACTATTTCCTATTAGTGAAAGAAAATGCTTTTAAAATATAATGGTTCCCTACAAACTTTACTAATGCCAGTCAGACTCCTTTTCATTTCTGTTTCTGCTCATCTTAGAGGAGGAAACAAGGATTCCCACTATGATATACCTAATGAAAGATGAACTATATCGTCTAAAACTAGATCTATAAATCATCTAAAAATCCAGATAGACTTATAATTTAAAATTACATATTGAACCGGCACTCCAGATACGTGTAGAGGGCACACTGTTCTTCTCGACCCACTCCGAGGCAGAGTCCGCCAGGGCTCTGTATTATCCCCAACCTTGTATATATGCCATGATATTAATATTTACATTAACTATTACAAACATTCTGCATCTGGGATCCAGTGTCAACTGGTGTGATGATGGTGCTGGGATAGCTTCTTTCCAAAGTGAGAGGACCGACTGCATATGGTTAAACTCAGAGTACAACCTCCCACTATCTGGCTGATCTACCAGAGTATTACCATGTTTGGAGCATTTGTATGGCCGGACTTTCTCATAACAGGAACATACTGTTGAAAGATGGGTAGGATTTAGCAAAGGGTAGTGCAATGCTGCATTGCAGGCATATTGTTAGAATCTCTTATTCATTTTTTTTAAATGGGGGTACTGCTATCCCCAGCCAAGGCCAGAAAAACAGTAGTGATTGGTGAATGAAACAACCACATGAAATGCAATACTACCCCTTACTTAATTTTAACATGAATTGTAAATCTCACTGACATCAAAATACTATAATCTGATACACAGTATGTACCACTAGATATTGGGACTATATTATTAGTAGTCGGATACTTTAGTTCTCTGCCTTATGACTTCGTTACGAATTCTGTCGGTCAGAGAAACACCCAAAATAGCATGTTCAATAATAGCCTGTCAAGCAACCGCAAACTTGCCGGCCAGTCTTAAATGATGAGGCCATGTTTCGGCCCTGTAAGTCATCACGGGGAGAACGCTCAACGATCAAGCTCTGCAGTATAGGCGACGTGAGAATGTGACGAAGCTTCCGGAATGCTGCCCAACCCAATTGAATCATTCTATTGGCTTCCTTCTCGAAGTTATATCTACCCCATTGCAATAGCTGCCCGAGGTAGACGTATTCGTCTACGACTCCGAGAATAGCACCATCGACGATGACCGGCCTAGCCAGAATGTGTTCGTTGAACATGACCTTTGTCTTGTCTAAGTTCATCCTAAGGCCCATATGTCGGGAGGATTCATTTAGGCTGTGCAAAATTTCCTGCAAGCCCTCCAACGACTGGGCCAACACAACGATGTCGCCGGCGAAACGAAGATGTGAGAGGTACTCGCCGTCAATATTTATGCCGCAATCTGCCCAGTTTAAAGTCATAAAGACGTCCTCCAAAGCATTATTGAACAGTTTCGGGGAAATGACTTCCCTCTGTCGTACTCCTCGATAAAAATGCCTTCTTCGACCTACCAGAATCAGAACCGACATAAAAACGAATATATTATATTTACAATCGAACAATAATAATCCCGTTTCCACCTTACCATACCATGAGTACTAACATCTTATTATTAAAATGCAAAATATCTATTATGCCTCATAATCTTTTTTTCGCGTATGTAACTTCTGGTTCGCGAGGTTTCGCGTTCTAATAATGTAACTATCTGGTTGAAATTTTTTTTTCGAATGTGAATTTAAGCTGTAGAAGCGAAGAGAAGCCCAGTACAGCTTCATCAGACTAACATGAGTGCACGTTGAGCAATGAGACTAGGTTTGGGTTCCGATCCCCTACTCTCCCGCGGATGAGGGAGATTAGGGGATCGGATCCCAGATGCAGAATGTTTGTAATAGTTAATGTAAATATTATTATCATGGCATATATACAAGGTTGGGGATAATACAGAGCCCTGGCGGACTCCGCCTCGGAGTGGGTCGAGAAGAACAGTGTGCCCTCTACACGTATCTGGAGTGCCGGTTCGATATGTAATCTTAAATTATAAGTCTATCTGGATTTCTAGATGATTTATAGATCTAGTTTTAGACGATGTAGTTTGCAAACCAGGTCTTCGTGTCAGACTTTGTCAAACGCTTTTGCCACGTCGATGAAAACGGCGCATGTCAGGTGTATATTCCTTGAGGCGGTGTACTTGTAAAGGACATCAGTCAGCTTTGTAAAATGCGCATTGTCTGTCTATGTGTCTAACAATGTGGTACTACATACTTTGATGCTTGCCAGGATAACTCTCTCATAAAGCTTAGCCAACGAACTGACGATACTTATTGGACGGTAGCCTGTGGGAATATTTCTAGGCTTGCCTCGCTTGTGAATACCGATTCTAAGTGACTTCCTGCCATGTCTTGGAACGTGCATCCCTCAAGGAGGGCGTTGATTATGCACACTATGAGGTTTATCAAAGCGGGTTGCAAGATTATAAGCACTTTGTGATTCCGTTGGGTCCGGGGGATTGCCTAAGAACGAGATATTTGGTGAGGAGTTTCACCTCGTCTATAGTTGTAGGACGAATAGCCTTCTGGTGGTAGACAGAGGCGATGCTTAACTTCCCGAAGAACCTCGGCCACGTGAGAAGGGATTAGCGGCGTGGTAATCATTGAGATTCTAGCATGTCGTATAGTACCTCGGCTTTTCCAGTAGTTTTTCGTTGACTATTGCAGGAGGTATTAGGTCAGATGATTGAGGCATACTTAACCGGCTTTCTGTCTGTAGCGCCCAGGGGATTGGCCAAAAGGCTGTATTCTCATATTACCCTATTACGGAAGCGATCCCACCCTCCGTTGCGGAATAGATCTATATTAATTTTTACTTCTCCTTCGAGAAGTCGAAGGGTCTGTTTGTTACCTTTAGATGTATGCCGGTCATATTTGCGTCTCACGCGATTTTGCACGGGAATTAAGTATTTGATGTCTTCCGAGAGATCAGAATGTCTCTAGTGGGTTGTCATGATCTCTTTGGTAAACCATTCGAACGTGATACAGCTATGGTTAGTGACACTGATGACTCCCACGATGGCAGCTTCATCGGGCTCTATCGTATTGGGAATGTTAAGATGGCCCGATTGAGGATACTCATATATGATGATACAGCCGACAATCGTTTTTGTGAAAGGACATTTTCATGGGGATCTAAGGCGAATACCACTAGCCTGTGTTCTAAGCCTAGCTGGTGTAACGTCTCATTCCGACTGACGTTGAGTGAGACGCTTTTAACTATTCTTCTATTGGTATCTTTGTACGATCGGCGTCTATCCATTTATCGGCGCACTCTCACAGGTCCCAGAGCGAACTGGGAAACGTGTATGGTTCCACTCCTGTGATGGCCCTATGGACAGGCACCGAATCGCACGCTGTGTTTACGATACTGTGTATTGGTGGCAAAGTAAAGGTCAAAGGTCAAAGGTCAGACGCGACAAACAGAAGAAAAGGAAGAAAAAGGAATAGATGGGTCCTGGCCGTGATGTCACGGGAGAAGCGGCGGGCAGTATCCTTGCGGGAGCGTGGCAACGGGGTTGTCACGTCCCACTCGGTACCGCCCGTGTGCCCCTGTACTGACTAGTGAATACACCATATATAGTATGTGCTAGTGACTAACAGTGGAACGCGGCCAGAGATTCACACCACAGTGATGTACCAAGCGCCAACTCGGAATACCCACGGCTCGATTTAACCCAAGTTGAAATTCACGTAACATGAGTGAAACAAGCCGAGTTAAATGGATAATTGGTTTAGTTTTTACCAATTTATTAACAATATAATAAATGCACAAAAATTTCGTCATAAATATCGTTCGTATCGTTTTATTTCAATAATTTAATATAATTCTAATGCTTTGTATACAAGGTGTTTTGTAAGCTTGCAAAACATAGATCGTATTTAGTACTCGATTATGATTTCGAATAAACCTATAATTTTACCTTTAAAATTCTTACTTTGCGGATACCTACAGCCAAGGCAATATAATCTAACAGTATTGTAATTTGGCCATATCCATGAGTTAGATACCTACGGCCGCCTCGCATCGATACCAGGGGTAAGGAGGGCAACCTTATCCCAAATATACGGCCCAACGTATATAATTGACGTTCAAAATATTGTGTCCATTTTTAATTTTGTTTAAAGAAAAAACACTGCCAGAAGAACCATCACCATCCGTTCGCCAATGGGACACGTTCGCGGAAATTGCATACCAGATCTATACTTAGATCGAAGCGCGTAGGTATGATTCGAATTTAATTATTTTTTTCGAATTTATTAATTTAACGTTTGTAGGCAGTTAGCATTCTGCAAGATTATATTACCTTGATGTAGCTAAAACGCCCATGTCCATTATTTAGTCGCGCGAGTTTCTATCGATATCATGTATATTTTCTGAAAAACTCTGAATTCGGTATAAAGTTTACTATGTAACAAGGTATGTAAAAAATATTTTAATTTTTTTGTATTTTAAAAAAAAGTGTTAAAGTTAAAGTGTATAGTTGCCTAGGACCATTATCTAACATGTCCCAATAATATACAATCTCTTGAAAACCACGTTGTATAAAAACATCTCATCTGCTTTATTTAAGTTTTTCATTCACGGGAATGTCGAACGCCGTTGATGTGTTGCAGTCGGATCGTCTAAATCACCGTATTACACTAGTTAGCTTGGCTAGCCATTTCAAAAATTAGGTCGTTTTGTTTTGTGTCTACACAGACACAGCGAATGTAGCGGTAACATTGTAATTCGGATAGTTCAACTCGAGCAATTCGAGCAAAGCCCAAGTCGAGTTAATTGGAGACGAATATCACTACCCTATGTCCGATAATTGTCAATTGATAAAATTTACAAACTACAAAACAAAAAATAATGAGGCCGCTTATCTCTTGCTATCCTAATTTTATAAATTTTTATCATCCCTATTTATACTACTTAATTTGTAGTGCTTTTGTTATTGCTCACAATCTAATACGTATTTAAGTACTATATAATATCCCTTAATTTTCAATATATTACGACGTGAAACGACCGACTACAGAATTATTATTGTATTTACATTCAATTGAATGATAAGATAAACATTGTACATAGGTATAATTTAATTCTGGAAGACAGACAGATGCCGTAAGAAAAATAAGTCTTAAACAAACGAGTATATTGCGATAAACGCAAGCCCCTTATTTTTGTACACCTGAGAGTTGAGGGATTAAGACAAGACGTTTGTTATCATTTTTTGTGATGTCTCCTGAGACCAAAGAACTGGAAAAGATAGTTGTTATTGGATCATGTAGCGTAGATTTTACCACGTAAGCATTTTCAAAAGCATTGTATTTACGTAAGGTGCTTGCCAAGAATTGTAGTATCTAGTCGATTGTATTTTCAATTTTACATGGGATCCGAAATATAGAAGTAAAATACAAAATTATAAATAAGACACCCAAGCGCGTACATTCTCTGGCGTCATACTAATTGTAACAAAATCACTGTATGCATGTACTTAATCTATTATTAATTTTAGCTATTCTAAAAGACTCCCTGTTCCTGGAGAGACCTTGCATGGCACTAAATTTACCACTAGTTATGGAGGTAAAGGTGCAAATCAATGTATAGCTGCGGCTAAACTTGGAGGAAATACATTTATGATTTGTAGAGTAAGTAACATTTGTCTTTTTTATTTTGAGGCTTTGACATTACAAAATCAGAGTATTATGTATCCTTGCAGCCTGTTGCATACATACAAAATATTTTCATGCCAAGCTTCTCCCCAAATAAGACTATAACTTTTAACTATGCTATCAAATAATAAAATAAAGTACATGAATAAAAACCAACCTTAATTTCCACAATTTCAATAAATAATATATACTATCAATAGCATAGTAAAATGGGTAGGTGTTAGATGTTGTGACATTGTGCAGTGACTGTACAAAATCAACCATAATGAATAACTAATTTCTTTTTATTTTTATTCAAAGAATAAATTTGTTTCATATCAATAAGATTCAAATTGATAAAAATATCCAAAAATTAAAAATATTTTCATATTTCCCATAGATAAAATTAATCAACCATTATTTTTTCTAATTCCTATTATTATTATTATTATATTGTTTTGTAGCTAGGAGATGATCAGTGGGGACAGCAATATAAAGATTACTTAAATAAACTTGGAGTAGATGTGACACATGTTAGTATAACAAAAGAAAGTAGTACGGGCATAGCACAAATTTCAGTAGCTGAAAATGGTGAAAATCAAATAGTAATAGTAGCAGGAGCTAATGATCGTGTAACCAAAGCAGATGTTGACTCAGCTATTGAACTAATCCAAAATGCTGATGTCCTTGTTGGTCAACTTGAAACACCACTTGAAACAACCATAGAGGCTTTCAAATTGAGCAAAAAAGTAAGTATGATGTTAATGTTGGTAACTCAGTCAACTTGTCCATTTTCTACTGAAGAGATTTTCGTGCGGTTTTCCCACATGGATGGAGTGGTTCTCAAGCAAGGTTTAAAGTGTATAATTTGTTAAAGTAACAAACAGACCCCTGTTATTCACGAGCGAAGCCTTGGCGAATCGCTTGTAAGGAATGACCACACAGAGTATTGGCAATTGCTGATGCTTAATTTTTTTTTCAGCCAGTATTTTTAGGTAGTATAAAATTTTCATATTATTATGATAATAGTGTTCGAAAATCTTAACTGAACCATGTATGAACATTTTATTTTATTGAATGATTTACGTCACCCTTACACTGTGGTATCTGCTGTACATATTTATATACGCCGCATCGGCACACCCTGGGTGGAGCGCCAACTCAGCGTGAGGACTCTGTACTCGCTATTGCAGAACCCTACCTCACTAAAGCCTCACGGAAGTCCTCAGCCGCTTTGGGAGGTCGAGATGACCCCGGATCTATTACGAATAGATTCACCTTGTTGATAGGCTGTATCCTCATTGATATGACCCAGAATATCCTAAAGCAATTGTGGAGTCGCCGGGCTCCTTGGTTTGACGATTCCCGCCAACGGTGGGACCGTGCAATGGGACAGGCGCCTAAACCGTTCAATTGCTGCAAAAATCTAAAACAACATATTTTAGTAGACCAGAACAGTCCCAGTAACCTGATATAAGGTTACTGGGTCTGTTCTGGTCTACTAAAATATGTTGTACAGTACAGTACATATTACAAGTTATATAAACTTATGCGGTAGTGTATCTTCGTCAATATAGTTTTAATTATTTTTCAGATAAAACTTTTAAATGCAGCACCAGCGAGAATTGATATAGATGCAATATTGCCGCTTTGTTCTATACTTTGCGTGAATGAAACTGAAGCTTCTTTACTGACAGGCTTAGATGTAGATTTAGAGTAGGTTTAAAACATATTTTCTAACACTAATTGTTTCACTATTGTAATTCATATAGCACCTTAAATCATAAACCTCATAATGAGCCGACCATGCATGGTAACGCCTAAGCAACTTAACCATCGCGCGTAACCTGCCCCAGTTGTCAGAGGCGGGGGAGGAGAGACTCCCGGTACCTCTGGTCAAAATTACAATAATTAATTAGCTATTATAACATTTTGTCTTCAAGCTCTGCGTTCTCCAACTAGTGCGTACTCCCAGTTATGACCTATGGGGCCGAAACATGGCCTCTTAATTTAGGACTGGTCTGCAAGTTTGCGGTTGCCCAGCAGACTAATGAACGTGGTATGTTGGGTGTTTCTTTGTCGGATAGAATTCGTAACGAAGTCATAAGGCAGGGAACCACGGTTTCCGATATCACTAGAGTGGCAATGGGCTAAGAAGATCAGATGGCACACACTAAGAAGATCAGATGGCAGATGGACCACTAAGGTTCTGGATTGGAGGCCGCGTGTCGGAAAACGAAGTGTTGCTCGACCGTTCACTAGGTGGGAAGACGATCTTCGTGCAGTAGCTGGTCCGAGATGGATGGGAGTAGCAGGAGATCGGCCGTTGGCGTTCATTAAAAGAGACCTATATCCAGCAGTGGACCGATAACCTTATCGGTCCACTGCTGGATACGGCACAGCTATTCGACCTGCGCACACAGTTCTGTCACCGGGGGCCGTTGCATTTTGCCGACTTGCCACCCTATAGCTACGGCAAAGCTATTCGACCTGCGCTCACAGTTCTGTCACCGGGGGCCGTGGCACTTTGCCAACTGGCCAACCCATGGCTATGGCACAGCCTGCGCACACGGTTCTGTCACCGGGGGCCGTTGCATTTTGCCGACTTGCCACCCTATAGCTACGGCACAACTATTCGACCTGCGCACACTGCTCTGTCACCAGGGGTCGTGGCATTTTGGCGACCTGCCACTCCATAGTTACATGACTGTTATTCCACCTGCGCACACCGTTCTGTCACCGGGGGCCGTGGCATTTTGGCGACTTGCCACTCCATAGTTACATGACTGTTATTCCACCTGCGCACACCGTTCTGTCACTGGGGGCCGTGGCATTTTGCCGACTTGCCACCCTATAGCTACAGCACAACTATTCGACCTGCGCACACAGTTCTGTCATCGCGGGCCGTTGCATTTTGGCGACTTGCCACCCTATAGCTACGGCACAGCTATTCGACCTGCGCACACAGTTCTGTCATCGCGGGCCGTTGCATTTTGGCGACTTGCCACTTCATAGTTACGTGACCGTTATTCCACCTGCGCACAAAGTTCTGTCACCGGGGGCCGTGGCACTTTGCCAACTGGCCAACCCATGGCTATGGCACAGCCTGCGCACACAGTTCTGTCACCGGGGGCCGTTGCATTTTGCCGACTTGCCACCCTATAGCTACGGCACAGCTATTCGACCTGCGCACACTGCTCTGTCACCAGGGGTCGTGGCATTTTGCCGACTTGCCACCCCATAGTTACGC
>JAFELO010000331.1:302469-337240 GCA_017140195.1 Eumaeus atala | reverse complement strand
CCACCTGCGCACAAAGTTCTGTCACCGGGGGCCGTGGCACTTTGCCAACTGGCCACCCCATGGCTATGGCACAGCCTGCGCACACAGTTCTGTCACCGGGGGCCGTTGCATTTTGCCGACTTGCCACCCTATAGCTACGGCACAGGTATTCGACCTGCGCACACAGCTCTGTCACCGGGGTCTGTGGCATTTTACCGACTTGACACCCTATAGTTACGCCACTCCTCACGGGTAATATGGTCTAGTTTCATATTTATGTATTTGTAATATATTGACAATTCTAAAAAAAACTGCTATTTTAACCAGAATTTCTTACATTTTTTTCAGCAATGTAAAGGAAGCTTTGGAGAAACTGTTACAAAAGGGATGTGAGACTGTTATCATAACTTTAGGGTATCAAGGAGCTGCGTATCGTACACTGCTTGAGCCTAATTATTATCATGTGCTTTGTGACAAGGTTACTGCTGTAGATACAACTGTAAGTATTACCTAAAAGTAAATAATAATATCATAATATTGTCTATAGACTTATCACACAACGTTAGCCCGTACCTGTGGTAAGTACGGCAGGACTCATGTCTTAATATTTAATAGAAATATTAGATTTAATATTTTTGTTATATAAATACATGTAATACATATATAAACATCCATGTCCTAGGCGGGATTCGATCCCGCGACCTCTGGCGTAACACGCAGACTAAAACCAACTGCGCCAGCCAGACGTCGCCTTCGTAAATACATTAAAATATTTTGTACTACATTGTACCCAATTATATGAATTGCAGAAATGCCCCATCAGAGAATAAATAGCACGAACCGTAGTACTTACTGTACAAACGTTATTTGTAAGTCTATTTAAAAAATCGCAAACAGCTTGAAGCACCGCGTCCTCTCAAACCCCGTTCTTTTCGAGGCATATAGATTTTAACTTTCCAGCGGACCAATGAATCTTATATATTGAAGAAGGTCCTCAAAACTGGCCTATCTGAATGTGATCGAGTTTCTCAAAATCTACTGAACGAATATTCATGCAGTTTTCAAACCGCGGATAAAGCGATTCCTGAGGAAGGTGTTAATATGTAACTTTAGTCCTATTATTCCCGACTTTCGCTAGTCAGTTGGTCGCTTATTTACATAATTTTTGTGTGGAATAATATCAAACCTAATTTTTTTTCTTAGCCGTAGAACAAAATTATGTAACCACTTGCTGGTGCTTTAAAAATAACTCTACACACCTCTTAAGTACAATGCAATGCTCTAACCCACAACGTTTATTTTATTTTATTTTTCTTCGTATCAATATGATTTCAGGGCGCCGGTGATGCGTTCGTGGGTGCATTAGCTAAGTTTCTCACGAGTCACAAAATGTATCCCTTACATCAAATAATTGGCGCTGCATGCGAAGTTGCTACCATATCTGTAACCAAAGAAGGAACACAGACGAGCTATCCATCAGAATATACTGGGTTTGTTAAGGAGTATGCATATAATATTTTATAGTATGTTCTTATTGTTAAATAATAAAAAAAGGAAACTAAAACGAACATAAAATAAATATATCTTACTATTATTACATGAATTAGTAGCGTTACCATGTCGTTCGGGGCCCGTAGTTAAACCCAAGAGTAAATTAATCGGATGGGGCCCCGTTGACTCCCAATAGAGAGATGCTTAACTTTGTGTGCTGTGTGCATTGTTCACTGACCGAGGCCTTTCTTGTTACGCCACTGCTTGAATTGATAAATGCTTTATCTTTTTTATGATTATGGAGTAATATATACACATTCTTGTATTACTGTGTTTCCATTTCTTACTAGTTCTACACAAAATCCAAAACGTTGAGGTCAGTCACCAATAGAGGTTTCCATTGGGAAGATCTTAACTGCCAATCGTATGGATTGTTTTAAGGAATCCAAAATTTCATGGCGTTTAGAGCAAGATGTACTCTCTACTAAAACAGACCATAATTTACAATCCAGTGGATTAAGATCGAGACTAGACGACGGCCAGTCTTCAGTCCGAGACGTTACTGTAGACCACATACGTAAACTTAGGCAAGTAATTGGCAAAGATGACAGATGAATAAAACCTGCCTTTTTGCCTAGTGCAAATGGACTAAGGAAAGCCTTCGATAACATAGAGATCAGGCCTGTTCTCGAATCCCTGCAAAGATGCCTTACCGACAGCCGTGATGTCCAGGTCGTGAGGTGTCTATACAAAGCCGTAACGATGATCGTCCAAGTACAAAGCCAATGCAGAAGAGCAATAATATTATAGCGTGTAGTAAGGCGGGAGGCGCGATTTCTCTGAAACTGCTTACCACTACATTCGATGATGTACTTAAGACGCTTGGAACGGAGGAGGACTTATTGTAGACGATATTGGCGGAAACTCTTCCGGACCTATAATATATTCTCAATGGCCTAGCCTCTTCTTCAAGACGAGTAGGTGTCGGAATGAATTTGGGGAAGGCCAAGGCCATTTTTAAGTTCGGTTCGGTCGAGATCGGTTGTCGTAGATGGTGCTCTTCTCGATGTTGTTCAGAAATAAGTTTACCTCGGTCAAACAACCCTACCAGGTCGTAACAACTTCGAGAAGGAGGCCAANNATTAGATCATGAACTGCACACATTCAAGTAGTGTCTTATAAGCATTTTTTTTAAAAGAATTTCAATTTTTTACATGCTTAATGTCTAATGGCAAGGCGTTTTACAGTACAATGGCCCTGTTGATAAATGACATTTTGTAGTAGTTGCTATGACAGATTGGCACATGAAGAAGTAGATTACCAGTAGACCGAAAATGTTTGGAAGTGGGGACACGAAACATGAATATTTCTTTCAAATAGATAGGAAGTATACGATCATACAGAATGCAAGTAGAGTGTCTGAAGAATTCGAACATTCCGGCAAAGTTATAGGAAGCTACCTGAGGGTAGAGCGAAATTCAGAAACATGCTCATATTGTCTCAAAATATGAACATAAACATGATTGAAAAATTTTGGAGCCGCTCAAGTTTATTTAGCTGTTCTTCAATAAGGTTCGTATAGCAGATGTCACCGTAGTCGACAACCGAAAGAAATAAAGACTTTGCAACTGAAATTTTGTGGAGGTGGGAAGAGCATATTGTAGAAGTCTTAAGTTGTGCCACGTTACATACAACTTTCTACTGGTCTCCTTCATTGAAGTCATCAGGACAGGTTTTCGTCAAATTTTCGGCCATGTAAGTAAGCGCGAAACAAATTAGCTGCCGTTTGAGATATATATCGAGTGATACCAAAGTACTGAGGACTTACTTAGTTTAAGTAACCATATTAAACATGGTGTTATTAAGGGGCTTAATTACCTACTCAGGAATCGTATCTTGATAGACTTTGCCGATTTTTGATACTTTTTTCACTACAATATGGCTTCTTCATAGCTAACACCCCACCAAACCATCACTGAAGTCCGATAATGTCCACATTGCAGTTTGTTGACTAATTGAGAAGTTTTATATAAATACGGTCAATTTGTTTGTTAAAATATTGAGCAATTATAAAAAATTTCTCATCCTTGTTTACGGATGACGGACTTTTTCTGTGACCACCCTTTGCGTACCGCCGCAGTAGTTGTTTCGATCTTACTACCCTATTTATCTTTAATTCATCAGTTAAGAGATGACCAGTGCGTCTTTTATGGGCTGCAAATCCAAAGTCATCTCTTAAAATACGTGACATGTTTCTACGTTATCTCCATTTCCTGAGTTAAAATGTTTACTTTGGGATAGTATTTTTTCGGATTCTTTCCCTTACCGCTTTGACCACCTTTTTCGTACGAAAATTATGTGGCCGGCCAGACAGAGGAAGTCTCATTGTACTAATACCAAGTGAGTTATAAAAATTGCATTTGGCTCCATATCTGCTTTGTGTAGTGCAATCACAGCGATTTTGTTCTCGTTACCACTACATTTTAGCATCGCAATGTCAATGGCGCCAAAATGAAAATAATCGCCAGGGCAACGCGACTAGACTAGTGTCAGTCCCGCAAGGGACCGATGCCTCCTCCATAGACATGTGGTCTACTTTGGAACAGTGCAATGGGATGAGGTTCCCAACCTCGCCCCTTGCTCCATGTGCAACAGCGCCTATACGAGGGGTACAAAGAGTGCCTCCTCCTCCTCCTGTTCTTAAGTCCGATCTTCTTATAAGAGTGATACAAAAAGCAGCTCTCTCAATTGGCTTCGCCTGACATGTCATTCTTACTTTTTTACTCCGTTGACCATTAATCTAGTTATATTTGAACAAATTTTTAAACTCATATGCAACATTTTTTAAACTATAATATAATATAATGTGACGTGATATGATGTGATGTGATATCATATGATATGATATGATATAATATAATATAATATCTGTGAACTTATGACACCACGTTGGCCTAGTCCTGTGGTAAGTACCGTAAGGACTTGTACAATGGAAATATATATAATATTGTTATAAATTTAAGAAATTGTATATTATATTTAAGATTTTTATTATAGAAATACATGTAATACGTAGATAGTCCATGACCTAGGCGGGATTTGAACCCGCGACCTCTGGCGTTACGAACTGAGACAGCCGAGGAAGGAGAATTTACCCTCCGAGTCTTCTGCCCTCCAATGGTCTATCGGAAACTGAAGAAACCGTACAAAACGCGATAGCTGTCATTCAATGGCGATATCACGTGAGAGAGAGGTACCTCATTAGCCGACACGCCGGCCCAATTTGGATGCGGTACTACTCCTTACTTACTTCTACACCTTTTCTTTATTATTATATTTTACTTATACAGGAACACTTATTAATTACGATTCATGTAAGTATTGCAAATATAATTTTATAATTCCTATATGATATAAAATTACAAAGCTAACAATAATAATAAATTTTAGTTCTCAAAAATCCTCATTACAACATAATCGTGAGGCATCCCCATTAAGTAAGTGATTACTTGTGTTGGTGCTGTCGCGCTCATTCCCTTCCTGTTATAAATATTGAGAAACTTATACTTTCTGTTACATGTAATTTTATAAATTTTACTTTTGATAAATATTTAACATACTTTCTTTTTACTTTAGAATAAATACACTATGGATATATAGTTTGATTTTTTTTTCTTTGAATATAGAAGAATAATAGCTCATACACGAATATGTTTGTGTGTGTATATGTGGGTATGGGTGTAAGCATTTGCGCATGGGTGGGTGTGTTACAATTACTCTTTTGAGCATTTCTTCCAATTCATCATAAGTTATCGTTTTGATACGACCTGTCAACAACTCCTTACATTCCTATAACGATAGAGGATAGATGTTTAATTTAGGATTAATTAAATTGTTAAGGTGCGACGATTGAGCCGAAAATTTACGCCTGGCGTATTCAGTACTTACTGGAATTATAGGAGTAACGCTGCCTCCTTTTCTTCTACTTGTGGCAGCTGGGGGAAAATATTGGTCCTATGCAGCGATAATGTTAAATGTAGAACATATAACTTTCTTACAGTAAGAAGGTCACTGAGAGAATACAGGCTGTTTGTGCTAAACTTAAAAGGCTCAAAGTACATTACCTTTATTAATTATCTTTGGGCTCTTTCAAGATCAAGAAGTCTAGTTTTTGTTGCACCCAATGTAGGTATACAATATGTAATAATGGATTGTACGAGTGAAATATATATTCTATTTAGAAGTCCGCCCGTGGGTCTTCTTCACTGGTCTGGGGGCCTGCGAGGATTGCGGGTTTCGAGGCGAACCTCTGAACCCGGGTCTGTTCGCGAGGGGCACTGATGGTAGTGGGTTGTTGCGTACCTAGGTGCGGAGGCCATATGGCCTAAAGCAGTGGTTGCGACCGTGGCCTACTGGCCTGCAGATGTAGCGTAGTGTGGTGTGATGATGTCCAAGTGTGATGTGTGTTATGTATCCGCGTGGTGGAGCACGGGATGCGAGTTCACACGAGTACGGCAGCCTGTCGGATGGTCGCGCGTGCAGGGGGGCCAGGTCCCTCAAGTGGGCGTGCGATCCATTGTACGCGGCACTGAACATGCCTCCGACGGCGCGCTTAGACTGGTGTGGTGGTGGTCGCCGCAGCCTGTGCCTCTCGGATTTTGTCCGTGAGACTACAGGCCGCAGCTTCCACCTCCCCCGCGGTTTCAATCTGCCCGTCAATAGTGAAGTCGGCCATACGGTCTCTGAAGACCTGCCAGTCCACCCTCTGCCTGGTCCGTTCCCGCTCCCTTTCGACCGCTATCGAATGTAGCGTGATTAGGCATACAGGACCTCCATGTCCAGTGTGAAGTGGAGGTTGTTGTGAATGACGATGTCCAACACGTCCGGGTTCCGCCGGGGATCCGATGGAACGTGGGTTGGGCAGGGGGGTCCCTGCACCGTGTATCGCCGTCGCTCCGAATGCACCTGCAGTCTGGTGCCGGTACGGTTGATGGTGGACGATCCCCAAGCGGTGTGCTTGGAATTCAGGTCACCAGCAACCAACACCTGGCCCCCGTCACCTAGTACGCGATGGACGTGTATGAGGTCAAAATAGTGTGTGGGAAGCCTATATGCCGCGTAGATTCTCAACTCCTCTCCCGACACTTGTACAATTACTCCGGTTGTGTTCATGTCGAAGAAGGGGCTGAGATCAAAATCGACGTGGACGATGTCCCGCCGAACGAGCACTGCCCTACATTTGTACGCCCTGCCGCTCGGCGATACCTCATCCCTGCGATACACGGCATAGTTCGCCATCTTGAGGTCCTGCCCAGGCCCCAGCCATGTCTCTCCCAACAGTATGTCATACTCCTGGGCGAGCTCTCTGAGGTCCTGGACTTTCCCCCGGATGCCGCCGGGGTTCCAGTAGATGACTCACAATTGCACACGATCCATCACTGGTTCCCTTCTGGATAGGTGCGTATGGTGTTGGGGTTATTTGTGATGTGGCTGTGTGCGACCATATCCTGGGGTCCCTGAGCGGACGAGTGAGCTCCTCCATAATCACCTGCCTTAGTTCCTCCCTGACGATCTCAGCGATTATCTCCCTGAGCTCGCCAGTGCTGAACAAGGACCGACTTTCCGGCAGGGCTGTGTCCTTAGGCTCTGCGGGGCCCCGTGGTGTGTACTTGGTGATGGGTACTGAGGATGTGGTGAGTGGTATTGTCCTGGGTGCAGGTGTAGGCCTTAGGATGGCTGGCTGCAGTGCGCCTACTCCCTCGACGACCTGGTGGGTAGTATCCTCCGCGCTCGGGGGAGCATCAGCTTCTATTTAGAAGCTGATTTGATATAACACTGGACCGAAATTTATGACTATGAGTGCAACGTCGTCGTGGATTTTGTTCCGGGAATAAAGCCGGTTTCCGCGCAGGGCACTCACTAAGCTTAACCGAAAACTGGCTAACAAGGCGACTATCGTCTGCCGCTGCACCCTAGTATCTATGGATCATCTAGAGGGGGAATTCCAAGTGTACCCCATCTAACCCCTCGCGGGGTAGTGTGGATGGAAGTCGCCGTTCTCCGAGTCGCCTATAACAACACCGCAGGGCATAGCACACTAGGAAAAGAAAGCGCCATCCCCGTAGTGAATTGTGTGATGACCCGCAGTATGGGATTTACACTGAGAAGAAGAAGACCCTGCAGTTGGCCTTAAGGAGGTCCAAAGGTAAGTATAAAAATAGATCTTTGAATCCGACCACCACCACGTACCAGAGAGCGCAAAAGAAAATTTGCACCCATTCGACCACATTCACAGAGATGTCCTAGCCCACGTTGTTGGGGTGTAATAGTGTGTTAGGGTTTGCTCCCTCACGGATGGCTCGCCTATGTTGGAGGAAGAGGAAGGTGTTCCGCCACCTATCACAAACGCCGAATTGAAGGCGTTAATATAGGGTAAGGCTCCGGAATAAAGAGAGTACTCTGGTACTGGATTGCTAATATGCTATATCTGCGTACCCTGCACGGAAAGAATTATTAAAATTTTCGTGCAGATTGGTGTGAAGATTTGGAAACTTCTTGACCTCTGTATAGGGTTAGGACAGTATCCTTAAGTATGGCCTAGCCTATGCCATCTACCAAAAGCCACCGGTTACCGCATCCGCAGTAAGGCCAGTCGTGCTGCAGGAAGAGGCGGAGAAAAGTCTCGCAAAGATAATAATTTCCCGACTTGTTCAGCGTCTGAAGGATGATTTGGGATTCAGTTTGTGACTGGTGAGGCAGATCACGGAGGTAGTGGTGGCGGTGGCTCCTTCAATATCTTTCTTACAGCACTATAATAAGGGAGGCGTTCACCGCCCCTGGATAGAAGAACACAGCTGGATGCGTACCTCTCCAGGGGGTCGTCTGTGTGTTCTTATTGATACTATGTTTATATATAACACCTGTCCACTTATCAATTTATCCTATAGTCAGGAGCCATTGGTTACCATCTCCTTGCTCGTTGTCCTTTTTATTAATTGTACCATTTCTTTTAATAAATATACACACGAGCAGTGTGAGCCTTTTGATGACTACCGGCGTGCATAAACATCTGCATAGTTGTAGATGCGTTGCCCTCCTCATTTCGAATGAGCCACTGGCTACTCACAAACCGCATCGCGCATCTCTTACGCAACATACATACATCGATAGACAGAGAGAGAGAGAGAGAAAAAAAAATACAGAGATGTGGATCGATCCCATCCTGGTCGCACAATTATTTTATTTTTGTATCTAAGGAGAAAATACAAAAAACCGCTACTAGCTTTGAAACTGCACCGGTTGTAAACTTAGTTCCTAAATCCGCACTTGATAAACTTTATGTATATACCTACGTATTACGTAATAAATACGTAATATAAGTACGTAAATAATGCATATTTTGGAAATGCAAAAACGCTGAAAAAAGCACATTTACTAACAAATATTACTATAAATATATACCAATATGCTTACCAAATTTTCACTTAATATTCACAATTCTACAATATTACCTACACTAATAAATATACTATATAAAATCAAATCCAAGTTAAGAATTTCTCAATGGCATCAGTTATATTTAAATAACGATTACCCAGCTAGAGCCTTATATTAACAATCGCACCGAGCAATCAAATTTAAGTGAACAGAAAAATCGAGTAAATCAATGCAGTCCTTTCGTTAGAATTCCGGTGCGTCACTAAATCATTCCGACTGTAAGTTGACGTATTCATGGCAACAATATGTTAAATTACTTCCGACTTTACCTATTGTTGTCTTCTTTACTACTTCCGATACTATACCGCTTGTATTACGATACTATACCGCTATCGTGTAATGGGGTATAATACAATCAACTATGTAATTCCTTTTAAACCCCATACTATATGAAATTTCATACCGTGGACACTTTTCAACAACCACTTTCTTTACAGGTTTCTTTGACAATGAGCGATTGTTTCAATATTAAAGCAATACTACTGATATTATAAAAGGTAATTAATGTCAAAAGCAATACATTTGTTAATAAATTGTCGCGTCATTGAGGAAAGTGCCGTGACGAGTGCCAGAATTCTGGTGATGCCGGATTCTTGGGAATCATCACAATATCAAATATTACTCTTTTATCTATTTGAAACCACTAGAACGATCAGGTCTTATATTATTTAATAAGGTCAGGACAATCAATTTGTATCAGAAATATTAAAAATAAAAGTTTCATTATTTACAGTTTAAAGAGCCTAAATTGAGATTTTATGTAAATAATTACGGTCTATTAATCAATTTGATTAGTTAGTAAATTAGAAGGGTTATTATATAAGTATATTATTAGTAATTCTCCCCAATATGTAATGTATCAAATGGAAAAAAAATATATATATTTTATAAAAATAGATTCCGGTTGGTCACGGGTACAATTTTTTTTTTTGAAACGCCTTAAGACTTCACCTTCGTGATTGCTTCTTGGGACAGGTCACGCAACACAGCTTCATAATCTAACAAAACCCTTATGTAGATACTAGGTACCTACATGCTGTCTGACTCTTTCACGTACAATAATTTCAAATGTTTTCTTCATGTTAATTTCCATGATCACAGGAGAAAGCGACGTTACGACGACGATTAAGTCCAGGTTCAAAGGTTTTATCATAAAGAAGGGAAGCCAGCATAAAGTCCGTCCGTCTAAGTCGAAACAACAGCAAATATTATTCAAACCCTGTCCCTCTTTTTTCTTCCGTTTCTCTCTGCGCAATGCACACGCGATATAGATGGACAAAGATAGTATTGCGTGTCTTCTCCATCTATTAACTAAGGCGGTTACTCGTATAACTGTCTATGGCATCCTTCCTCTATCTATATTACTTCTATGGTTTTATTCGTATTAAGGGGATTTTACACGGCAACGAAAAACGCCGTCAGGACGTGTTTTAGGTTCAGGTACGATTGTACCTTCTTAAATTACTTGCTCACACTTGCTCATATTAAAATAGATATTTTTTAATTATTCAATATAAATTTTAACATGTCGATCCATTTGTTTTAGGTTCAGGTACGATTGTACCTCCTTAAATTACTTGCTCACATTTGCTCATATTAAAGTAGATATGTTTTTAACTATTCAATATAAATCTTAACATGTCGATCCATTTATTTTATATTTATTTCAAATGTTAGATGAATATTACATATGTTTAAATTAAAAACAGTTTAACACTGCCTTCTTTAATTCTTTATTGTAGACTGAACGCGTGTTCTCAATTCGTTATCTGTAGTATCAAATGTTGCCTCTGATTCATAGCTTTTATGTATTTCTAAAATAATTTTATAACCACTAGCTCTGAAGTTTTTATTTACATAGTTTGTATGGTCCTTATTCCACAGGCATATCTTTGCACATTTCTATTGAATTTAACATAATTTGCTTTTCTTTCGAAGTTATAAGAAAAAAAAAACACGGTTATTTATAACTAAAAGGAAGAATGAAATTAGTTATGCACTTATTGTTTATTAGCATCGAGCTCACTGATGCGAATGAATGTTGATTTTTGCTTGACTGTAGAGTTGTTGACTTTGCGCAGGCGTCGTAGAAATGATACTGCCAAACGTGGCTACTTGTCAGTAGCACTGTCGTGCTATCGACTACATAAAGATTAAAATAAGATACCCCTAAGATCAAAATTAATTAATAGTATAGAATAAACCTTCAGTAAATATTTTAAACGAAACCCGCGTGTTGATTCTTATTTTTCTCAAGTATTGATTTATGTCGTCTGATATAACAAACATGGAAAATATATTATATAGAGTAAATATAACTATTGAATAACTATACTCGACACTCAAAATGTTTTACTATAAAAATTTTGCTTTTCTTTACTTGTTCTATCCAGTTTAATATTTTGTGATGGTGTTTAATGTCCCTGTAATTACCCGTTTTAAAGTCCTAAGTTGGTAATCGAGCATCGTTGTTCGCTGGCTAAGGTAATTATTACTTATCACATGGTCCTTACCAACATTTGGCTACCTGTGATCATCTGCGTCTGATAGGGTCTTTAGAGGGACGCTTTTTGGACTGGTTTCCCCATACCGATAACATAGATAGAAAAGGGACGATATAGGTAATTTTATGAGGGCGGCTGGCTGTCTTGGAGAATAGAAAAGGATGATCTGAAAGCAATAATATGTTTGTCTATCTAAGCTCTACATTTGATGTCTTTTTCGACCAAAGCGGTCGCGTTTTAGGCTGGCTTTCTTTCTCTATGGACGTGTCTACGTGACACCAATTCTTAAGTCTATCCAGTGGTTTTTACATACAAAAGGCAGTAAAATAACAAAACAATTTTCTTCTAAGTCTTTATTATTATAAGAATTTAGTACATTTCTAATACAACTAAGAAGTACCGTGACAAAATATTTATATTTATAGTGTTGCTAGAGTAAAGAACAAAAATGTTTCCTATACATCGTGATTCGTGTTAACACGAATTAAAAAACAGAATTTGTAACACATTAGTTAGACATGAATATATTCGTTCCAACAGCAACACCAACCTACAAGTTCCTAAACTGGTAACACCCCTGTTGCACAGATGAGATAGAATTAGAAGTGAAAGATTTGTTATCCTGTTATAGCTTTATTTCTCACATTTTTATTTATTAAAGAATAAATAACAAGAAAGCTGAATAATTTGTTTATTAATTAACTCTTGTAATTTTAGATTACATAAAGCTAACAGGGACTGGCAATTATCTTTAGGATATTTGATGTGATTTTACATGTACACACACATTTCCAATTAAAAAAAGGTTATGCAGACTCATGAATCAGGTACACAATGTTACCAAAAGTCTCAAATAATAAAAAAATTAAAAGCTTTTTAAAAGATTTTTACCAGTACTCTGTACTTAAGTATTCAATCACCTAAAACAGACTCCACATAATCTAGATCTAAGTATAATTTATATCTTAGTTCACCATGTATTTCATAGTTTATAAGCCATATCAGACTGAATATACCTACATACAAGAGGCATTAATTTGACTTTCTTTGCAGTATATTAATTTTATTTTAATTAGTAAAACCACATAAAGATAATATAATCTGTAACCTAAAGAGAAAGAAGCACATTTAAACACTATAGGAGAAAAATCGGAAGCGGCAACACTATGACATCGGGGTGAAATAAATAATATGCAAAACTTAAAATACTTATAATTTAAATTTCATATACTTTATTTATATTAACAATGATGTATCTTAATAGAAGTAGGAAGTAATTCTCTATTTTGCATGGTGCACAACTTCCATATATTCCTAACAATATGAAATTGTTAAATAAAATATGCCTAAATATTTAACATTAAGATATTGTATTCAATATTTCTTTTAGACCTGAAACATAATAGCAACCATAATATAGTATATTATAAGTCAAAGCCTTCAAAATGTTAAACATTAAAAAAATATTGATGTCACTACAAAATCTTAACATTTTTAATGTAGAACATAGGTACTACTCAGTTCACTTTCATTCACAATTTGTAATAATACCTGTAAGTCATCTAATGTCGATATATATTTTGGAGCACCTAGAAACTCCACTGATTTCTCATTGAGTTCAATAACACATTGTAAGGTTTTGGAACATTTCACAGACTTGACACATTTACCGTCAACAACTTTTTTAAATGTCAAATATAATATACTTTCTAAATTTGTAAGAGGCATCTGAAAACTACTTTCTTCTGGGTTATTTTTGGAATCAATGCCACAGCCTTTTTTGTTCTCATTTTTGGAATCATCACTCTCTTCATTTTCCTTTTTGGTATGAACATTTTCCTCTTCTAGTAATAAGGGTTCAGGTTGCATAGTTATTTCATTGGTGTTAATATTATCATCAGGTAATTGTTCTACAATACTTGATTTTAAAGTATTGTCTAATATTGAAGGACTACTCGGATTATCAATTTCACGAGTCATGCTAATATCGGATGTTTCTTCACTTTTCTGTATGTCCTTCTTTTCAGTAATATCTGTATTAATTTGTACATTTTCTATTAAATTATCACCATCTGAGCTCTCAACTTCCATAGGTATTGGTTCCGGTTGATTATCAGTTTTTCCTAGAAGCATAGCTTCAACATCACTAGAATCTAAATTTTCCTTAAATTCTAATGAAGTACTTTGGTCTTTTTGTTCTGTAGTGTTTACATTCATGTTATCATTCAATATATCCATGATAGAGGGGAATTCATCTACTTTATTATCAGTTGATCCCTCAGAACTATTTTGTATCTGTGGTTGCTCACTTCTCATTAAGTCCTCTAGTTCTGCAGCTATCCTATCATATACTTTATCATCTTTAGGTTCTTCAGGTTTTGGAAAAAAGTCAATGCACCATTCCGGAGAGGGCAATATACTAGTATTGACCTTAGGCAATAGATCTACCAATGATAATTCGCTTCTTAAATCTTTTATATTACTATTGTCGTCAGGATTATTAAATATAATAGCATATTGTGTATGATTTGAACTTGATACTTTGTTGTTACCATTCACAACTTTAATTTTAGTGGTGGATACTTTCTTTACACCATTATTTTCTTTAAGTATATTATTGTTTTGGCGTTTCGTTACAGTAACCTCTTTACTTTTAATTATTTTAGGCTTGTGTACCTGTTTTACAGGAGATGCATTACGTTTACTCTTATAGGCTTGCACCAAGCCATTCTCAGTATTCTTTAACCTCCCATTGGACTTGGGCGACGTGGTAGGTTGCGGGGACTTTTTTGTTCTAGGCGAAGAACTTTCATATTGAATTTTCACTTTAGTAAATTTACCCAGAATTTTTGCAAAATCCATTCGAGTCACTACCACTGAACATTCTCGACATTTTCCTTCTTTATATAATCTAGCCATTTTGAGGGCTTTGGCTCTTTTGCCCTCACGCCCTTTCTGCGCAATCATACTTCGAATTAAAAACACCAGGTTAATGAAGTTGATTAGTCGAAAGCACTGTTATAAATATGGGTCCACATTTCCCGCGCATGCAATTATACAATTGTTGTATAATTAATATTGATACTTTTTTAACTCAATGATGACTTGATTAACATGAAAGAAATATAAAAGCTACGCTTTAATTATAATCCTTTACTAAATACAAAAATCTTTAAAATTTAAAGAACGACATCCAAGTAGCACAAGCAATTCACACAAAAATGGCGTCTCTTTAATGATGTGCATTGTCAACAAAAAATATCGACAACTTATTGACAGAAACATCGATGAAAATGTACTTTTGATGTTTAATAATCTAGTTTTATTAATTATACTGCTTTTATTGCTAATTAAAATTTTAATTCGTTACAAGTAACACACCTGTTACTTTAAAGTATTAATTAGTAATATAAATAAATTAATTGTAAACTAGATTTGAATAAATCTTTTTATTTCGTTAAAACTTCGAACATTTTCAAAGGAATGGGGCTTTGACATTATGGTAATCATAATGTCAAAGCCCCATTATTTAAAATTTAAGCATGAAGTAGATTGGTTTGTTTGAGATGAAATTTATTCGTTCTTTTTATTTTTTTTATTTGTGGTGATGTGTGGGGCCAATTAAAAAAAACCACCGAGAGTGCCATCAGTGCCGTCTTTGGTGGGGACCAAATATAAATCATTAGACCATTCCGACGGCTTGCCAGTCCCGTAAGGGACTGACGCCTCCTCTACTTCTCTAGAGGATTTGTAGAAACATTGCCGCACACCACAGGACAACCCCACCAACTTTGGGACAGAGCAATGGGGTGAAGTTCACATCCTCGTCATTCTTTAGTCCCCTTTTCTTATAAGGGAGATACAAAGTGCAGCCGCCGTAGTTCAATCACCCCTGACTACTAATCCCCACCCTCATCACAATGACGGAGACAGATTGTTTATCTATTGTTAACTATGCAATCTGCTACGTACATACAGCTATCACGTATGGTGAACCAGTTCGAATATATACGACATAATATGGTCCTTTTGAATTTTTCAATGAAATAAATAAAAATAGGCATCTCCTTGGAGGTACAGGTAACAGGTCGTGCTTAGTTCGTGCCGTGAGTATTAGCATAGTTACACAATAACTATGAAAACATATTATTAAGTAATTATCATTCTTCAATTAAATAATTTGAATTACGGACTTATAACCACCCAAACCATAAATGTGGTAGACTTAAAAAAACTCGATGGTGCCAAATAATTATAAATTTACATTACATTGAAAATGTAGATACCAAATTAATAGCCCTGGTGAGGACTTGACAATACAATGAAACAGTAATTTAAAATCTTATACTTTCATACACATAGTTGTTGCTACTGATTAACAACACGTTATTACGTCAAAAGCATATTTAAACTTCTGGATAATCAGATTTTATAGAATTTTGTGTATTATCTAGGAACGTCATTGTGTATAAGATGTACAATTTATTGTTATATTACAATTCGCATGTTCATCTGTAAAAAATAAACTGTTTTTAATTATAAATGATTGAAACGGTCATATCTTCTATTATGTACTTCGAAAGATTAATTTAAGATTATAAACGAAAAAGAAAATTTTCGTATCAGCCCTTATCGATCCACTGCTGGCCATATGCCTCTCTCAATGAACGCCGAGACGACAGATCTCCTGCTAATCGCACTGGCCGGCCACTGCATGAAGATCGTCTTCCCACCTGGTGAAATAATATTACCACAGTATGATTTTAGTTTTTGAGTTACTATGTAGTCATAAGTAGATTCAGGCGAGGATACTTAGTATGGAAAAAATATGAATTCATATTTTCTTACTATACAATGTATTTAAATTATACTTTGGCCTTAAATTTGAGGTGTACTTTTTTTAAATAATTATGTTAATAAAGTAAATATATTTTTTGTTTACAACTGTAGTGATTTGAAACGCACATGTATTACGAAATATATATTAATTTGCACACGCTTGTATAATCTGCATTAGAAGTGGCAAGTTTCACAGGTTTGGGGTGATAAGTGTAGCCTTTGGTCGTATTAATAGTCCCATCGAAGTAGAGGAATAAAGGAAATTAGAGTGCACTCATGTCTGCATACATATTATTTATGCACTTAACATCTATATTGCTGATGCCTCTCAGACAGGTCGCTACCGCAACCAAAATTTTCCAAGTTTACAGATCCACAGTCGGGGATAATCACTTACTTTTTTAAAGTTTTATTTCTACCATATCTAAATTACACACATATTAAATATATACTTACACATATGAAATAGTTATGAAAATATAACCGAGATCTTTGAACATTCAACAACCACATGCAGTTATCCGTAAATGCCACTTGTTCCTACATAATGAAAAAGAAAAATTATTTATAGTCGTGCCGGAACAATTGTGTGTAACTAAAACAAGAAATAAAATAAAAATTACTTTATTATATATCACATATTAATGTGAGTAGTATTACATGTGGCAGCACGTAGGCTGGCTGAGTGCAGTCACGAGTGCTAGGTATAGCATGTTTGCTGAAGTGAATTCTTAATGTTTTTTCATGCTTAACGCCGCTAAATAAAAAGTTTTACTTTCAAAAATGTATTACAAATGTGATGTCTTCTTCCAAAAATATTTGATGTTCGTTTATTATCAGAATTTAATTCACTCATTTTACTGCACTAAATATATTACATGCAAAATAGTGACAAAATATATTTAATACTTTTATGTTTCAAACAATATTTCTTATTATTATTGCAAAATAATATATGTAAACATTTTAATTTATAAATATATCGATATTATGGCCCATCGCTAAATTTGACCTCGTAGCGTTGCGTAGTTAATCTATAAAAAAGTACTCTGTAATCTATGGCTAATCGCGATCACTGGTGCTTGGATATATATTGCCTATGGTATGCTAAAGGAAACAAAATGGCGGCAGTTCATATGGGAAAGTTTACAATTAACTTATAAAGTAAACATATTCTTTTGTATATACACTGACTGATAATTTTGTACAATTTGATTGATTTACATAAAGAAATTTTAAGAATTATAATCTGTTACTATTAAACTCATAAATATGGCGTGGCCTATGCCACCGGGAGGTCATTGGAATTCCATGCCTGTGGCACCTGGGCCGGACAACATGAATATGGGTTCCTATACGCCTGAGCAATGGTCTATGATGCAGCAACAAACCTGGCAGTGGGCACAATGGCAGCAACAATACGCTCAATGGCAAAGTCAATATGGAGAAAAGGTAGTTATAGTACCTTTAATAAATTTAGATATTGTTTTCTTTTGTTTGCCATTGTGATTTTTTTAATGTATGAGCATTTAAATAAAATAGTATTTTTAATTCTGCTCATTGTATAATTTAATTTCACAGTACAACCAGCAGCTGCAAAGTATGCAAACAATAGGAATGGCACCTCCTTTGCCACCATCAAATATGCCACCGCCAGCACCACCACCGCCAGATAAACCTCCACCACCACCACATGAGAATGATGAGCCACTCTTTGGTACACCTAAAGGCCCTGCTCCAGTGCCCCCACCAAATACCAATCCTGTATCCATAAACCATCAATCCAACAGTGACAGACTTTCTTCAAATCCAAAAATATCTAACACAGAAGAAAATGAATCTCAGCAAGGAGTGAATACTGAAGCTCTTAAAAAATTAGCTGAAGAAGAAAGAATATTTGATATTCAATTTAAAAAGTGGGAAGAAGAAATTGAAAAGTGGAAAGAAGAAAATGTTAATCATCCAGACAAGCAAGCATACAGTGAATATGAGCAAAAATTTGAAACTTGTCGGGCTCAATTGTTGGAGAGGCGTCTGCAGATGAATCAAAAGAGAGCAAAGCTCTTGAATACTGCTCCTCAACCAATCAATAATAAAAATACAGGTAATATCTGCACTACTGTACCTCCTCCACAGCAGTACAACAAATCAAAGAATTACAGTATTAATGTACCACCAGTTCAGCAGAGCTATAAAGACAGCTGCGGACCCTATAGCAACAATCGGAATATGTCTCAGTCCCACCCCTATAACATGGCCCAATATAATTATAATGAAGATGACAGAAACATGGAACGGAATAACTCAAATCAACATTATGATGATAATGAGGAACAATATGGAAACATTGACACAGAAAATTCATTTTTATCTTTATGTGGTTCTGCTAAAGGTATACCTGGCTTGGATTTAGTACCTGAGGAAAGAATTTCTTCAAATCATAAAGATGTTATTGATATAACAGGTGATCAGAATGATGTACCACCATCAAATGCATATGTTCAGCAAAATCCAAATAGCTATCAAAGAGCTCAACCCAATTCAGCACCAGATTATTCAACAATTTCACAAGGGATTAATAATATTCTGGGTGATGAAAAAATTATGAACATATTGTCTATGGTAGCTGGACAACAATCCAATAGGGGAAATAATCAAAGTGGAAATGTTACATTTAATGTAAATACTGCTCCCCCTCAATTAATGCAACCTGCAAATAATCAGTGGAGTAAAGATGATAATCATTACAATGCCCGTTTTAATAATAGACAGCCAATAGATTTTAATAATCAGAATCTAAATTATCCACCTCCAGAACAAAATCAGTTTAATAATCCTCCGCCCATACAAACCAACTATGATAATAGACAGGGTACACCCTCTGAAAAATATTATGATAATAACAGCCAACGAAATCAGTATGGGAACCAAAACGTGAACACAAGGAACATAGTCCCACCACTCATGCAAGTTAATACTCAAATGTCGAGATCATTAATGCAAAGTAATCCTCAAGAACAACCAGAATCCCAACTTGTAGGTCAAAATAGGAGAGGAATGTATGAAAATAGAGAACCGATGCATCCTAACATGGATGATCGAAGAGGAATGCAAGCATATGAGGAATCACAGACATCAAATCTTAGCAAATTCAATGCAAGGGGGCTGCTTGATAAAAATAAACCTATTTTACCAACAAATGCTCATATTGTTCCTGAACAAAGAGTGCACGAACAAAGAGCCAGTGTTATGCCTCCAATGAAACCAGCATGGGATAGAGACCCACTGTTCACCCCGTCTATTATTGTTGAGTACGATCACAATGCTCTAAGGTTAAAAGGTAAATATATATTGTTTCTTTTGGCCAACATAAAACCTTGTCATAACATAAAACCCTTAAAGCTTGTCATTTATAAAAGGTAAATATTATGTTCAACAAAAATATGCAAGATATTGGCCTCCACATGATGTTCTTACAATTTTGGTTGCTATAATACATTGTTCTATTAATATACTCAATGTTATCAATAACAAAGAATGTAGAAAGCAATAAAGTGTTCAAATATTGGGCTCGTGGCATATTATAAACAGATTTCAAACATTCATATGTGATTGTGAAACAAATACATTTGAATGGATTATGGTTTCATTTACACTTGTATTTAATCTTGTTGTGTTGTGATGTGGATCTGCATAGACTATGAAAACTCAAACTAATTAATCAATAAAAACATATGTTAGGGGTTTATTTGTCTCATAGAGGCCAAAAGTATTGTCTTTCATACAATAATTAATGAATCAATGAATGTGAAGATCCTGATAAATTAGTATACTACAGCTGGGTAGTTGAAGTAAACTATTCCAGGGGATCTTTTAAAAAAAGTAAACTATTCTGCAAAAATTTTATCTTCATACATCATTCATTAATACTTGTACCAAGGTCACCCTTGTATTGTCTCTCCATTAGAATTAAACAATGATGATTAGATGGTTTATTAAATTGAAAAGATTAATTAATGATACAAAGGTAAAGTGTATAAAAATGTCTTTCTTTTTTAGCTCGTGATTTCATTGAACCTGTTCATACATTTGATTACAATCATGTATCTAAAGATGGTGAGGGATATAAGAGAAAATTTAACGAAGAGATGGACCAGTTTATCACTACATTACCGAGAAAATCAGATGTTGACAAGGACTGGAGTCATGATAGACATGTAAGAGAGATGAATTACAGAGATAGTAGACAATCTAGACACAATATTAAAAATGATGATTATATTGGAAGATGTGACAACTTTTATCAAAGAAGATTTGATGATAGGAGATATGAGGAGCGGGACAGAAATACAAGACACGAAGATCCCTACAGAGAAAAGGAATATGATAGAACAAGAGACCGTGAAAGAAACTCGGAAAAAGATTCTGACAGAAATAGAGATTTGGGGCGGTCAGGAAGGGACAGGGAATATGTTAGAGAAAAAGATTTTGAAAGGGATAGAGATTTAGTTAGAGACAAAATCTATGGAAGAGATAGAGAAGTTTATAGAGGTAGAGAGGATAAGGATAGGGATAACGGAAGAGATAGAGAAAGAGACCATGCAAGAGACAAATATAGGGATAGAAGAAGTGATAGAAACCGCAGTCATAGCAGAGATAGAGATAATCGTAAAAGAGGAGCTAGTAAGGAAATTGACAGTAATAATTTGGAATTGAAGAAAATGAAACCTGGAAGTTTCCATACAGCAGGTGATTCAGATGTTTCAACCAAACCCACACATATAGTCATGATAGATGATATTCTGGAGTCTCCAGGGCGCGAAATAAGGCCTAAAAAGATTGTCATAGTACTAAGAGGTGAGTTGTAAGCATTATTTACTTTTCAAAAATCCATTGTTACGATGTTTTCATTCTTAATATAACCATATTTACAGTACATACATTTTAATATTTTTCTGTAAATGTAAGTGAATGTGGTGTAATAAAAATTTTACCCATTATATTATATAGGAATTGTTTAAAATGGGCATGGAACATGCAAACAGCAAATATTTTACTATTATTATGTATAAGTACTGTAGGAAATATATTTATCTTTTTGAGAGGTCCTTCTGCAATAACAGAGTTGACCTCCGGTAATCCGACAAACATGCAGGGCAGTGTCGGACTATCGAACCTGTCGGATTATAGAGCTCTGCCTGAGACCCTCTATAGTCCGGAATGTTGTAATACTGACAAATTACATATTATGGTATACATACATACTTCGAAGTAGAAATAATACTTAATGTATTCGTGTTTTCGTGTTTTTTTTAAACGTATTCACTTGATGAACTAATGAAATTTTCATTGCAATTGAAGCGGTCTGAAATATCACATTTTTCTTTAGTTGTCAACGTTTTGTTCTTTCGCTTCTAGGTTTGTGATGACATTACATACTAGGTACTATACCTAATACACAATGAATAAATAGTAAATAATGAAGGTACGCTAGGCCGTACCGCTATCACAAATAGTCAAATTCAAACTTAAGTAAAACAACGCATTCGCGTCGAGCACAATAGCGGTCGCGCGTTCGAGTTGGAACCAGTTCAAACCGTTTCTTTTTTTTGTTGACGCGGTGAAACACATTGGCCCTGGTTGGGGTGCAGTGGTGTGTGGGACTCACATGATAGTGCCCAATACCCACAAAAACCACCGCGAGTGCCATTAGTGCCGCCCTTTGTGAGGTGCCCCGGAACAACAAATGATCAGGCCCCTTAAGGGACCGGCTCAACCTCCATAAATGGGGTTGCCCCACACTACAGGACAACCCCACCGACTTTGGGACGGTACAATGGGCCAGGTTCCCATCCTCGCCCCTTGCTCCGTGCGCAAAGACATTTTCCTCATGTTGCTCTTTGGTTCCCTCTTTTTATAAGAGAGGTACCGAGAGTGCTTCCTTCTCCTGAAATTTAACCCCGCTCTTCTTATAAGAGGGCTGCAAACATCTCCCTCGGATCAATTGGCTTATTTGTGTTCACACCAGGCTACTAAGCCTCACCGCCACGACAAGGCTTGAACCATGGCGGGGAACCTGTTTAAACCTGCGTGATCTACATTAGCGAAGATTGTCAAATACATATGGAATATTCAAAGTCGTGTCGGATTACAGGAAGCGCCGGGTTAGACAGGGGCCGAATTTTGTTCCACCTCACTGATTAATATGTAATGTATATAAAATGTTAGTAGAATTGTCATCATTATCAGCCCTTTATTGTCCCTCTGCTGGAAATAGGCCTCTCTCAATGAACTTCGTTTTCCTAAACACGGCCTCCACTCCAGAACCTTACTGGCCCATCTGCAATATTATTTAATTTAGAACAAATTTTGATTAAAAATTTGTAACATCATGCAACTAATAAAATCACATTAATTTAATATTAATAATTTATTTGACAATAGTATCCAATGTATCAGTAAAAAATACAAGCAATTAAGTCGAATATAAATAATTATTTTTATTTTAGGGCCTCCTGGAAGCGGTAAATCATATTTAGCCAAATTGATAAGGGATAGAGAAGCAGAGCAGGGGGGCGCGGCACGAATAATGTCTATAGACGATTATTTCATGCAAGAAGGAGAAATAGAAGAAAAGGATCCAACCACTGGAAAAATTGTATGTGATTTTGTATTGTTTCTTCACAGGAAGACAAATGTTCTTTATTTTTTACTTTAATTTCATTGCGCAAAAACGAGCAGGGGTCGGGATGTGTATCTGATAACACCACACCTTTTTATACAGTACAGCTGTGTCCTTGTTTAACAAAAGAATGAAAAATTGCTATTTCCACTAGTGTAATTGCTATTTTCCACTAGTGTAATTGCAATTTTCCACTAGTGTAATTACTATTTTCCAGTAGTGCAAGAATGATTGCATTATCAACAATAACACTTCATAGGTATTAGTTTATTATTTGAATAGGGAAAATTTCTGATAATTTAAGTTTACAATGTTCTTTGTAGGTCAAAAAGCCATCACTTAAGTATGAATATGATGAAAATTTTGAAGAATCATATATGAATTCACTCAAAAGAGCTTTCAAGCGAAGTATTACTGACGGATATTATTCATTTTTAATTTACGATGCCGTGAATGATCAATTAAAGGGATATGCAGATATATGGAATTACGCTAGACAAAATGGATTCCAGGTGTGTAATTTTTTTTTCTATGCATCTGTTTTGAATCCTATTTAGGGTTCAGTGACCAAATGGAGAAAAATGGGATTATACAATTAACAAAAACTTGCAAACGAAAATTGGTTTGAACAAAATCAAACTAACATGTTAAGAGGTTGGGACTTTTCGTTTGCTGGTATGGAGCCCTGCACAGGCGAGTCGATTCACTCTTTGTCGGTTTTTTTCAATAGTTACTAAAATATACATTCCATTTAATTACAATCTTCCAGTGATTTACAGAGATGCACTGCCACGTGTCATACAAGCATCAATAAGGAAATGGGGACATAAAATTATAAAGCAAAGACATTTCTTGTTCCATTATTTTATTCAATTAGACACACTCTTTCCTTCTGCGTATAGAAATATATATTAAATTATATTCTGAATTTATAGGTTTTCAATGTATAAATATAAAATAAGATTGCAAATAAAATTGGTTAAAGTTGTACACCATGTTACATAATGTACGGCTGCAAAAAAAAGAATCCATTTGCTTTACAGGTTTATATATGCACCATGGAATTGGATCCTCAAGTGTGCTTTAAGAGGAACATACACAACAGAAAGATGGAAGACATTGCAGTGATATGCTCTAGGTTTTTCCCTACGCCAGCCCACCACATCCAGTTGGATGCCACAACGTTGCTGCAGAGTGCATCCATACCCGAAGTGCATATGGAGGATGTGAGCAATGACGACATTGTGGACATGGCCATTGATGAGGAACCAGAGGTGAGATACCTCTAAACAACGCTCTTTTTTATACAATATGTTAACAAACATGTTTACAAACAATTTCATTTTATGTTACTTTCCTACATAAACTAACAACCAAGCATGCCTCAGTCAAGACTATACGGGCTATGTACACCTTAAGCCAAGAAAATCGAGCATATCTGGAGTCTAGTACTGTTAGTCACTTAAGGATAAGCAACTGGGGTTGCAATGTACAAACGTCAAAGTCCCATATGAACTTCCAAAACACTTGTTTGTATTAAATGGTAATTAGGTTACTAGAGAGCTGGTACTGATAGTTGGTACCAATGTAGGGTTAATAGTTTTTATTTCAGCATCGTAACTAAAACCCCTAGTGCTGTTCACCACAGGTTGAGAATAGTTTTACTTCGAAATGGGAGAAGATGGATGATGCCAATCAACTAGGTGGGTTTTGGTGTTAAGTTGTTATTTGTATATCATAAGTGTTGTGTCAAATATATGAACATGTAGAACTAGGATCAATTTTACATACAACATAAACAGTCGTTTTTTGAAGCTAGGAAATCCTTAATGAGAAAAGCATAAGAAGAAGAAGAAGAAATGGCAGAAACAATTGAATGAAACATATATAAGAAGCAGTTCTAAATTCAGATCCATTATTTGAATATTTTTTTATAGAATAGAGAAAAACGAGAATCTGAGTATTTCTTACGACTACCGATGCCCATGAACATCCACATAATTGCTATGCCGATGCGTTGCCCTCCTTCCGCCCACCCCAAATGGATACTTTTAAACCGCAGGAAACTCGCACTGAAGATGTCACTTTACAGCGGTACTATGTGAGCGAGATGTACCTCCTCGGTCGTGCGGGCCCAATTCCGTTGAATAAGAGGATGTAGTAGTGTCATGTACTTTGCACTACCTGTTCCTATGGAACACTACTTCTTCCTAAATCTAATTCTTGTAAAAAATAAGTAAAAAAGTTCCTTTTTTAGTTATGTCTTAACATAATGGAACTTTTTATATTGAAACATTACGAAACATAGACTTCACATCATCAAGATAGAAACATTCCATTTCACGTACTAATAATGTGCGTTATTTGTTTCAGCTCGCCTCGACGGTATCAACAAGCCACTACGGCCGTCCCAACTCTCAATGGAAGACTACCTACAGCTAGACGACTGGAAACCAAACACAGCTAAACCAGGAAAGAAAACTGTAAGTACACGATCGGCTTTCAATGTTTTTTCGTAATACGAACTCCGGGATCTCGAAGGAAGATAACACTGAGTGAAGCCGTGTGAGCTCTACATTTTTACCTCTTGTTAGTGTCATGTATAAGTCTATCGACAGATTACTCGTTTCCTCCATGCTATGGATATTGTGAAATAATAAATGGGCCACTCATTTATGTGGTTTCAAAAAGCTACGCTTCTGGTAAAATGGCTATCGATGTCCATGGACGTCTACATCATGAAATTGCGAGGTTTCATTGTGTTGCGATGCGTTACAACTCTATTGAACGTCACCAATACAACTGCGACGAGATGCGGCGTCGCATTGCAATGATCTGCAATGCGACGTCCCATCGCGTCGCATAAGAGTACCGCGCCCCCCTACGATAAGGTTGCGATTCCCTAGCGGCTTATGTGTTTAAATGCGTTAAAATATACGATGGTTTTGTTACATATTCGTGGTTTTAAAACAACGTTTACATCGTTTTTATACATGAGATTTAATTTATCTCGCAAAAAAGGTTTTTTCATTCGTTTCCGCGTAATTGTCACACCGTCTGCAGTCAGCGGCTGCTACTATGTGTTTCGTTTTGTCTTCACCAAGCTATAATTATTTTTGAACTAGTTGTAAAATGTGATTTACTGTCGTACTGTCACATCGGCATAAGGTTATGTACTCTTACGACTGTACTACTTAAGGTTGTACCTGTATGACTTAAGGTTACTTCTCTTGAAAAAAGTTACTGCTTTATAAAACTACAAATTAACCACGTACAAAATGTAGTCCGTTTACATAATTATTTACGCGGTCTATTTTAGTACGATGAATGAGATGAATTCATCTTATACTAATAGTAAATTATATATATATATTTATATATATATTATGGTATCTAATTAAACTGAACGTTTATGGCGAATATATCTTGACAAATGTGCACGTTCGAGTTACTTTAGTAACTTGTTATCTTCATTATTACTAACATTTGCTATTTATGCTTCAATTATTCGAAGAAAAATAACCAAATTGATGTAATTTTTTACTACCCTTCTGTTGAAATTTGTTTTCGTTGGCAAAAAAAACATGTGCCACAAACTATGTTTTCTTTTAATATTTATCTACATTAAAATATTCGTACTGTGGCGCGTCGTGGATGTGATACTTTTTTAAATATGTAAAGCGGGGTTACTGAGACGTATCTTTGTATAAATTGAATATACGACATACACGTACACAAAATTCTTTCGAGATGTTACTATGTTTTTGGGATTTCCGAGAACTACTTTAGAATGATTTAGAAGTGTATATTATAAAATCTAAAACAAGGTGAGTATTTATATGTGCAATGTGAGTTTAAGGGATTTTATCATATTATAATTAAAACAGGTACGCTGGGCAGACTTGGAAGAAAGAAGAAAGCAAGAGAAGATGCGCGCCATCGGATTTGTAGTAGGTCAGACCGACTGGAACCGTATGACGGACCCCACCAGGGGCTCCAGTGCTCTCACACAAACTAAATACATTGAGCGCGTTAGGCGCCATTAAAAGTCTTTCGCGCATTGGTCTTTTGGAAAATAAGGATCGTACGAAAGCTATTATAGATGTCGGCATTGGAGCAAAATATTTACTATTAATGCCTTAGCTTGAAGGCGCCAATGATTTAAGTACGACTTCATTTCATATTTTTTCACTAAAAGCAATATCACACTGGCGCACAGTGGAAAATTTGGGTCCGTATCGGATCAAAAATCTGTAACTTCAAGGTTTTTCATCGTATTGTATTGAGATTTGGCACATGTATACAGTGATATACAAAGAGTTTAAAAATAAACAATTTTTTTTAATGTATACATATATATTTATTTTAGGTGAAAAAAAGGAAAAGGAAAAAAAGTAATACGAGTAGTTATGTATATTTTTTATAAATAAGTACTAATATGAGTAAAATTGAGAAAACTTAAACAATTACTTATCACACAAGCATAATAGCATAATTTATTAAACTTGAAATGTATGGATACGGGAACATTTCCCGGCATGGTGCAGGCGCATATTTCTGTAGTCTTTATTGCGCGACTCTTGTGCATCTTCCAACAGTTGCCCAATAGGAGAAACAGAAAAATGTTTGATCACGTTTTCTCCGTGTATAAGTAATTTGTGCACGGAGGATGGCATGCAATACCAATCATAGTTACTAACATAAACTCGTGCAGTTTCTAAGGCATAAACTCTACATTTTTCGGGATCGATCATCATTCCAGAAGATACAGCTTGTAAAATGATATACAAGCGTTTGATCAATGTTTCAACGCCAGTTCTGTTCGCCGAGCAAGTGCAATTGTAAAAAAACGTTCTTGCTGTATTTCCATCACTTTTTTGTTTCCACTTAATTGAAGAGTTTTGTCGATAATTACTCCTAGCTCTTCTCTGAAACGTTTTTGAACAAATTCAATTTCTGCAATTTCTTTTTTATTCTGGTGTAGCAGATCAAGTCTTAAAGTCAAGATTGTAGCAAATGTGTAATAACATTTCTATGCAGCGAATCCAGGCATGTAATGTGGATAATCCATATTGGTAAGCACTTTGAATTTTCAGGTATGGCAGTCACTTTTCATAGGTCATTCAAAAGTCGAGGAGTAGAACCCGATGGTGTTTCTGTTAGGACCTGAGCCACCTTACCATCAATCATTGTTAGAAAAAGTTCGTGCTTCACATTTACTGCAAACACCATCTTTGTTTATTAACGACGGGCGTAAAGATTCAATTTTGTGGTAATTTCGTCTACAACTACCTTAGTTTTTCAGGAGCTTCTTTACAAAATCCAATAGAAATAGGTTTACAACAACGAACAGATGAAGGCACTGGATTTTGCCAAATAATGGCCTTTGCGACGTCATCAATTAATCTAATGAAGTGACGAACAGATCATCTGAAATAGTTTCCTATTCTTCTGGCAGTTTCTGCTTGTATTGACTTTGGTCAGATGAACCATCACATCCCCATTTACAGTAGAGGATTAAATTTCTGTGTTGTTCTTGGAAAAGTGGATCAAGTTTTAAAATTGTATGTGGTCCAGTAAGGCTTGTATATTAATCACTTTACCATAAGTATTAGTAATTTCAAGTGGATAGCAAGTTTGTTTTAGTTCTTGTATTTTGTAATATTGAGTGAAACATTGTACACTTTCTACGTTGGTTAATCCAAATCAATAGAAGCACTCAATGTATAAGATAAAATCTTCATTTGTTTTGACTATTTCCACACGGTCGAGATTTTTTTTTCTTTCGCTCTCTGAGTTTCTTAGCTCTTTAACAAGATGACTGATGATATACTCACCTAAGGCCTTGCGAAAATGCGTTACAGATGAGTTCATACCCATATTCTTCTAGTAAAAGAGTTTTTTCCTTTTTTTTGTTGATTCTGAAACGTCGCCATAAGCAATGCACGGTCTTCCTCGTTCACCAGAAGTTAATGGCAGTGAGTGTGCTACAGACTCCGGAAACTGTACTGAATATACTGACACCAGTCAGCTTGTATTATTCCGAATAAATTTGCCCTATTTCCATGATGCTTGACCCCAGCGCTTATTGAAAGAAGGCAGAATATGTCCTTGTATGTCACCAATTACAAAACGCAAGTTATTTTCAGAAACATTTAATGTTTGTTGTAGTGCTATGGACAACGATTCCAAAATTCTGCTACGCTCGATATAGGGAATGATGAAATCGCCCTTAGTGCAGTTGAAAGTTGACACTTTAATGGAAATAACTAATTTAAATAAGTGAATATCATAATCAATCACTTAATATGAAATACACGCTGAAGTGTGCAATTTGAAGATATTTGCTTTCCCTTATATACTACTTTTTAGATATGAAATACGTACTAATGTCAATGTTATGCATATTTACTCACGCAGGACGAGTGTAAAATATATGATAAGCTATTGCTGTCAAAATATTGTGGTTAACATTGTTTTTGTAAACTACGTCTGCAGTAACCGCAAACGAAAGCCGAATTATCCACTCCGATCTCTATCACATTTTTTCCCCTAACTTCCGCAACTGATTTTTAAAATTTTTCATTGAATAGTTAGACTATCAAATAACACATAAAGTTGGGCGTGCGCAGACACGGGTAAATGTGAAAACCTTCGACGAAAAAAAAAGTAAAAAATGGGGAGTGTCAATTTTTTTTAGGTACTTACACACACATAAAAAGCATATCAAAAAAAGTTAATATTCCCATTCTTGAGAACCTAAAAAAAATATTCTTTTTAAAAATGTATAAAACTGCATGCATGTGCTAATAAATACTTTTTTCACAATATTTATTTGAATTATGTGTATACAATCATTTGAATGAGCGATCCGCTACTTCAACATAAGAAAAATATTTATGCAGTTTTAGTACAAAGAAATGTCTGATTAGGAATATTAGAGTATCGAATGCAATAAGTATTTCATTCAAATTGTGATATTTTTAAAAACCATTTATGGTATGCCCTAGTTCTACCATTTTCCACAGTGTGGCGGGTTGCAAGTGTATTCCGGGCGGAGCGGGGGTGCCCAGCGAATGCGTTGCATTGACGTTGCAAATAAAACGCGAACACGTGGCGGCAAGTTTACGACGTTTACGTTTTATGTATTTTAATACATTCAGTAATAAAATGGATTCCGACACTGCAAGTTGCGTTTCTTTAAAAACGCAGGAGACGAATTTAGAATGAATGATTTTGTTGCTTGACCGCGACGTCTTCGCTGCGCGTCCGCAACATGTTACTTGTGCGTCCGCAGCTCATTCGCTGCGCGAACGTTGCGCCCGGGATCCGCTCGCTTGTCGCAAACCGCTAGTCAGATTAGTTAGCCCTAAACAGTTGTTTTTGCTCCAGTAACAATGTTAGTTAAATAGACATAACTTTTTGTGTTTTCAATTGGTTACGATGCTCGTTGCAATATTAGGCAGTACTCGTATAAAACAAAGTTGAAATGTGTAAATATTATGTAATATAACTGGGCCCCGTTAATCAAATAGTTAAATGCTTTAACCATAAAACGTACCAGAAGTTATACTAGAAAATATAAACGTAATCCTCCCTAAATAATTGTATTTTATTTATTAATGTTCCGCCTGCGCTGTTATTACTTATTGTATGTATGGCGTTTGAATTGATAACAAAAAATAACTAGGGTTGAATAATTAACTTCATTAGTGAACGATTAACGGTCTTGCGCCACGCTTTGATATACCTACATGGATTGAGTATAAATGGATACAATAATATGTATATACTTCAACAGGAATTAAAGAAAACTGGTATATGTTAGTATTTCGACACAATAAAAGGTTAAAAAATAATATAGTTTAATTTACATTTATATTTTTATTTTGGAACTTACTTAACTATTGTACTGAGAAACCATTCGCGGGACTCTAGTACATTGTATTGTATAAGTTAAATCAACAAGGCGGTCGTCTGCGGCTATAGCTACGCGAAAGTGCGTGGTGGTCACATTGGTCGCAGCGCGCGATATCGCAGGCAAAAGTTGGCTATGTATTGTTATATGATAAATTGCTTTATAGTATTATTTAATTAATTGTATTTGCAACAAATTGCACACCAACCATAACTATACTAAATACCTATTTCTAAAAACGTTAAAATTTACGATAGACACATGGTGCTGTGTACTGTAGAAATCACGCGAAGAACAGTTTATGCAAGTTTTACTATTCACCAACACTAAAATATAAGTTAGAACAAAGAATGAAATGGATAATTAATGTGAACCGAAAAAACCTTGCCTAGTATGGTGTTGCTGAATATATTTTAAAATAACTGTAAGTTGAGCTGATATGATGCTAACTTCAAAATTCTAATTTCAATAACTTCATAAGTAAGTATACTGTATTAATTTTGTTTGTATCACAGACGTTTGTCTAATCAGATTTCATATTGTGTAGTTTTGTACGTTTGTTCAACGTTCCTCATATATTTGTGGCGAGTGTTAAGAGTCATGTTAACACAAATTGTATTAGCATTATTCTTTTAAAAAAGAAAAGCACATTTTTTTCACATATGAAAATCATTTGGTATAACATAGACAAAGTTTATACGTTTTTATTTAATTTCAGCAAAAACAATCCGAAAGTCGTCAAAACATCTAGTATCCTGTTTTGACAGACCTCAAGTCCTAAATAATTTTGGGGATAGCGTCTTTTTTTAGAACCTGAAATTTGTGTGTATGTGTGCGTAGGCCAATACAGCTTCATTGGATTACTAGGACTGCTCATCGGGTGACAAGAATCGGTTTGGGGTCGAAGTAGATCCGAACCCCCCCCCCCCCTCTCCTGCAGATGGGAGAGATGCATATGAGAATATTTATAATAGCTAAGTTAAATATTCTTAACCAATGACCAAATAGACCGCAGGGGTCGTAATCCCCCCGAAAAATGGTTCCAGCGAAAATGAGATAGCCGAGCGGCACATGCCTATATCAGTTCTCGTCATGCATACTCATGTCCTTGGTTTGTCAATGTTGGAGCAAGACAGACGGACTATCACTGCGGAAGTATGGTCGTAGTAAAGAGCGTTTAATAAGAATCGCAATAAATCGCGTTTACGGTGAGGCCTACAGTATACTTGCATCATTTTTAAAGAAATGTCAGTCCTTATCTAACTTACATCTATAGCACATCTCATCTATATTTTGCTCTCAATTTAAGTGATAACACTGAGAGTTATGAGATAATTAAAAAAAAACTAGTAGTAATAGATTTTTTTGTAATAGTTTTTGAATACAAGCCATTTTTAGCTCTACGTGAATTCTGTTATTTCAATTTGTCTGCGCCATACCACTAGTACTTTAGGTGATACTTATATTTTGTCAGTTTCATAAAACTTAGTCTACGCGTAACGAATACTATAGTGTTCTATAATAATAAGCATTATATCAAAAGGTTCATTTGTGGTATAATAAGCGTTATATCACAAATAAGCTTTTAGACTCTGGTGAAAACTGAAATTTAATATATCCGGAGTGCAAATACTTTTGTACTTTTTTATGTGAGAGCGATGGCTATGGTTTGGTATAAGAAAGCACAGTTCACTGGTTAACCAGTTGGTGCTGAAATGTTATAAAGGCCCAGTGACATATGACGTGGGCCGTTAGAGTCGGCATTTTGGGTACGCGGAGGGTGCGGGCTAACAACGAATGAAACTATATGTCGGGAAGCGCCGCACATGTACATCACACTTCTCCTATGTTACGGGCGGGCCTTGTGGCATTGCGTGAACATAAACATTTCACTCACCGTTCTAACCATAGATGATTAATGAAAGTGAGCTATCTAATTATTGCGTAAAGATTTAAAAGAGTTTACAAAAAGATTTTAACAAGGAATTGAGTTAGATCCATACATAATTGTCTTACGTTAAAATGATTTTTTTCTTTCATGAACTGTTAAGCGAACTAAATAACACTTTTAAATAAATGAAATTAAAAAAATACATTTGGGATTTGGAAAGTTTTTGTTACTAAAAAAAGAGAAATTCTATTTATAAGTCATTAATTATAGGGGTTATGAGGTCGAAGATGAATGCTCCATAAACAAAAACACAAGATTCCACATCTTTCAGCGATTGTGGAGCAATCGCCAAAATCCAGAGTTTCATGAGAAATTTGTGTATTTTTTGTATTGTGACTATTAAATAACTGAAAACATGTATTTTATTTATCTTTTAGTTTTCCCCGTACCCGCCAAATTCTTCCGTCGAATCAACCTTAGGGCTTTGATTATTATAAACGTCTAAAATCTCTTTATACCTATCGATGCCCGTTTTGGGCTTATATTCGGATATTGATAGTTTCGTAAAATGTTTATCGCTAGCTAGCGATTCGGCGATATCGTATTTATTTTCGTTGCTCGAATCAGAATCACTATTCAAATCTTCATTTATACCGCTTTTGTCCAATTTATGTTTGGATGTTTTTCCAACGTTCTCTTCCCCTTCCCTGCTGCTGGTCATGATCATAACTTGCGGAGTGTTCATGGCAGCCATATGATCGCGTATGCATTGTTGCAGAATATGGAGGAAGAACAGGAATGCTAACAATGTCAGTGCTGACATGGCTGCATTGCTTTTATGATTGTCTGCTTTGTAATGACTGAAACATATGATCGTATTTTTTATAAACGGCCTAAACAGTCAAAAAGTGAACGTAGGTTTATATAATGTCTTACTGCTGGCCGAGGCCTCCTTTTGTGGATGAAAAGGGAGGACGGCACTCCTCCACCATGTGTCTTCACTGCGAATTGGTCGACGCAGCTAGCGGTCAAGTCACCGTTAGGTTAAATATAGCACCAACAAATTTATAACTCCGACCTGGCACCTACTGCTGAGCGGTACGCCTGGCACTAGCAGCGAGTCGCGATGTAATTAAACTACAAATTGCGACGGCATAAGTTGCTTTGTCTTAGAAGATCTTAAGATCATGATGCGAATCATGAAGAGAAAACTAGTGTTGGGTTGGATTACCTGTTTCGTATCATCGAAATTCTTATCTATATTTGTATGTTTTTATTACTTACTGTTTTGGCGATGAAACATGTATGTGAGATGACGTAGCGGGCTCGTACGGGTAGTACACATGTTGGTCGTGCGCCTGGGCTGGATAATCCGAGTATCTAGTCAAGGAACGAGAAACAATCAGTGGTATGTCAATATTTATTTTTGAACGAAATTGGAAGAAATATAGCAGTGATCAAAAAATCCGTTCGTTCTGCCTACCCCATTAGAGAACTGGTGTGAAGATGTGTTACTGTTACATACAAAAATATCTCGCCACGAAGTTGTGTGAAACTACTGGACGATTTCAATGAAATTTTGCATGATTCCATAGGTACCGTTGTAACTGAGGGATGTTTTTTATATTTCGTACCTAGTTTAAAGCGTTAAAATCATCTACGGAGTGAACAACTGGAAGGAGGACCAGTTTGTGCGAATTCAAAAAGTTTCCAGCAAAAGTCAGCAAATAATAGTTCCAACATGAATGTCGCTGTTATAGACGGGGAGAGTGTTAAGATGAGTAGTGGTATGAACCAGTTAAAGTATTTATATCGAATCAAGGTGCAGTATAAAACGATTTTGTATTGATGAACCAAAAAGGGCGCCGTTTATTTAATGGTTTTACCGGGCACTATTTATACACGCAGTCGGCACTCGGGTCTCGGATGGCTCTTCTAGCCAATTTCTATACCTACTTGTGTACAATGGT